>JASSUY010033532.1:65000-167858 GCA_032466535.1 Forpus xanthops
GCCCAAGAAGTGACTTGATTTTGGCCTGAGAATACTTGTCGTGGTGGTGGACTCTGAGTTCTGTGTGTGGAAGCCATGTCAAAGCTAGTGTCCAGAGCTGGAAAGATTCTGAATAGAAATAGAGGAATTATTGGGTTCAAGCATGAGGAAGTGTAGGTCAAGCCACTTCCTAAACAATTTCAGTTTTCTTTTGTGTAAAGTTGAAATCAGTTTTGGAAGTTCGATAAACGCAATCTGATTTCACCACAAATTATTTAGCACAGTGCAAATATTAGTGGATACAATCGTATGGCCTTTGTTACACGAGAGGTCAGACCAGATGATCATAATGGTCCCTTCTGGCCTTCAAAATCTGTGAATATATGAATAATTGAAAAGCTGTCCTGCCAACCCTTGTTCCTTGAGGTAGTCTTATTAAAATCCTGTGGGATGTCTCATGTGAGTAAAGGTTGTGGGATCAGGCCTAAAGTGAGTAATCATTATCACTTATGTTTAAATTTATCAATAAAACTGTAAAATACCCACTTCAGGTAAAAAGATGGGTTTCTGTGAAATGTGAGGTGTTTGTGTGGTAATATCCTGCTTTGACTCGTTAAGCTAGTCTGTGTCAAATAGTTTCAAAAGCTGTCTCCTGAACCATTCAGTTCTGTACTGGTGCTACCGACCAATTTAGAAACAATTTCAAAATACTGTTTAAAAATGAAATTAGATTCAAGGGCCTAACTACATGGTAGATATAAGCATAGTAAAGTCATTGCCAACACATGTCAGTGCAGGTAGCGATCTGCCTTGCTGACTGATGATGTTGATGTTTGCTTGTACAGGAATACTGGGATGTACTGTCCTTTGCAAAGAGTAGGACTTATTTTGAAACATGATTACTATGTGTCAGCAGGTAAGTGGTGTCATCCAGGTTGGAGTTACATGTTGGTCTCAGGTGTACCATGCTTTATATGAACATTCATGAAGTAGTTAATTTCTCAAGTGACTGGAGATATGTTTTAAATCAAGAGTTTAGTGGATGGGGTGACTTAGTTATTCAGCTTAAAAATCTGAATTGCTGATGACTAAGACAATTCGGGAAACTGCTATTAAATGAGCATTGGTAATGCTGCTGCCTTGTGGCTTTTGTCCCCCTTAAACATGTTTTCTGTTGCTTCTTTAATGTGGCTGTACTCTTTTAACAAAGTAAGGAGCATGTTTGTTTTGTAGCTCCTGAAGTAGTCATTAATGCTTCAAAGTTTCCTCAGCAGGTGGAGGAGAAAACAGTTTTTCAGATTCTTGCTCTTGTGACTTGTCTGCCTATACCCCAGTGCACTGAAAAAGTTGCTAAGGAAGCTGAAGCGGCACTGGATGTGCTGTAAAGACAAAAAGCAAGTGGGAAATAAAAGTATCTATTTTATTTGAGAGCATCCTGTGGCATGTGAAAGCACATCAAACCAGCCAAAACATCTTGTGCTTTGTTACTGAAATGGATCAATTTATGTTCCTGTATTCAGGTGCTGGTGCGTGGACAGGGTATGAAAGAGAGTTCCAGGAGATTGTAGTCCTTTCATCTGTGTTGATTTCCAAGGGGGCAGATTTCCATGCCTTACTCTTGACAGCAAAGGGACTTCCTAGAGTTTGGGGTGGAGGTGGTACGGATGGAAATAAAACTTTTTGGGATTTCTCTAACCAGAGAGTCTTGGGGTATGTGTCATACTTTAAAGTTAGACAAGGCCTTTTATTTGCTCCACACCTCCCACCCCCAGGTGGTGAACTGTAAGATCACATAACCTGTGCATTCTTCTCAGGAGGAGGGACTGTGTATTAAAACATTGTTTCTCCATGAAGTCAGATGGTGATTTGTTAGTTCAGTAATAACAAGTATTCAGTTGTAATCAGATGCATGGTTCTGAAAACCCTGTGCCTTCTGTAGAGGAGAGAGTGTAGGGGTGGAGTGCCCTGTGGAATACACAATGTAGAAGATATGTGTAGGAGCATCCGTGAACAGATGAGTTCATTGTAAGTGGTAGGTGTACTGAATTCCATGTTTTAGTATTACACAGCAAAATAGTAGGATACATGTTCTAGAAGGCTTGTATTTTTTAATACTTTGCTACCTTAGTTGTAAACCAAAACCAGTCTGTAAGAGTGTGTATAACTGGATTTTTGACCTTTTTGTATATTTTGATTTCCTGGTACTGTTTCCTCACAGCCATCATCATGAAAGTCTGTATTGGCATATTTACTGTTAGTTTTAGTGTAACTTGTGAACAATTTCATAGACGTATAGTGCAAAACATTTAGATTGCATGATGCCTGAGCTGAATTTTCCAAGTTGGTTTGCAGGCATTATTCCTTATTCTTAATTTATTTTAAAGGAATGGTTGCAAAATAGCCTGAAAGGAAGGAATTGTTTGTGATTGATAGATGACATTAACTGATACATACTCAAATTCTCATGTGTCTGGGCAGCAGCATAGAACTGGTAACGTATTATGGAGAAAAGGTGGAAATGATTCTGTGTTAACCCAGGGAAGTCTGAAGTTCTTAGCTTTATACTTGGAAAGCTTAAGTTTCTATGTTCAGTCATTTCTGTGCGTATCTGCTGTCTTCAAGTAGAAACTGCTTTCCACTGCTAGTGTGTATTTTTATAGCTTTCAGGGTTTTGATTGTTATCCTCTAGCATATTCTTATATTTGGAAATCTGGAAGTTGTGCAAATACTGATACATTTGAAAGCTGTATCCTCTTCACTTGTCTCAGGTGATCACTGACTCTATCTTGTCTTTGCCAAGTTGTTCTTGTCTTTGGGGCGCTGATGTCCTTACCATGTATCATCATTTTCTCGTCCTTCTGAGAGAGTTCTCAGTAGCTGTGATGGGATGCAGGTCTGAGGGACCTGTCTGAAGGAATACCTGTCTGAGGGACAGGTACTCCTGAATTTTAAAAGCTGGTCAGCTGTTGCCCCCTTTAGGATAGTTGTTTTGTTCTGTTTCCTCACCTGTAGAAGTAGGTAGTACCTGTGTAACTGAGTTGTTAAATAACTTCATTAGTGGCTGGCTTTAAGACTCTTCCACAGCAGCATGTTCTTCTCTCAGCAGTAAGGAGGATCTTGGTCAATGCTATTAAAAGACTTTTGTGAGAAGGCAAATCCATGAATTATATCAGTTTCTGGTACTTGTTAACACTGTGTAGATATATTCATGCCATTTTTCTTAGCAGTCTCATTCTAATTTTAGGTAACAGTTCTAAACATGTTCTGTTTTCCTTTAAGTTCAGTCGAATGTGGAAACTTTCCCTTGTTGATTCTCAGGAATTATGTATTGTTGGTTAGGATTCCCAGTCTGTAGCTTATTTCCTGCTAAGGATGTCCCTAATGGAGAAATTCCGATATGGAATGACTAACAGAATTCAGTACATGCTCTAATGTTCTCTTTGGTAATCAGTGCAGGAAGAAATTGGTCTGATGTTATTCTCATACTTTTTAACACTTGGAATTTCTGTGAAGGGTCTTGTCAGTGAAATTACTTTTCAGTGAGAGATAGTGGAATTTCTGTAATATGAACACGACAGGGAGGTGCTGCTGAAGTTCTGCTTTGCACAAAGGCAGAGAAGTTGGTGGTGGCAAAATCTTACCTTGGTTTCTTAACCATAAAATTCTGCTGCTGTCTTTATTTGAACAGTTTTCAACATGCCAGGTTTTTCGCATGCCTTTTCTCAAGCAGAGGACAGGAGTTGGTTAACGATGCTCACTATTCATTGAACTCAGTTGTTTGTTTTGGGGTGTTTTGCTGGTTGGTTATTTATAACATCCCAGGGATTATTTTCTCCTTTAATTCAGTTTCCCATGTGTTGTGTCTGGATGCTGCAGAAGCATGTGTGGAAATTTGCACCCAGCTCTTGGAGATTACAAAAAAGCCCAAAGTATTGTTTCTTTTTACCCCTTGAAAAATGGGTAGAACCTCCTGTGGGAGCTGAACTACAGCACAGATTTATAAAAGTGTAACAGGGTTACATGGGTGGGATTTGATTTTAGGTTTTAATTTATGTTTGGCTCTCTGGCCCTTCTCTTAACATAATGCATTTGTGTAAATGAATTCCTGAGGTTTGCATTACCTGCTTATGGTAAAGATCAAATCTGGCCCAGTCTTCTTGTGAGTATGACTGAAATTGGAATAGTGCTGTTATAATAGTCTCTTGTGATCATAAAGTTTGTATTTGATAAGCAAAGCTCATTTAGCAGATGCTGCTTTAGAGTATTTACTTGCATATATTTTTAAGGAGATTGGGCAGTGGAAGGTGCAGGAGTGATTAACAAAGCATCATCTTGCCCATTTATGTAAACAGGGTATTTCTTTTGTGAACCTGTCTTGTTAACTACCCGTTGCAGACCTTTATTGGTGCTTCTTGAATAATTTGTTTAAACTATGCGGTACAGATTCCTTATTTTAGCACTAAGACTTACAAAGGCTTCTTTTAGCAACCTTTAATTTTGTACTTATGTATGTGACATAGCCTGTGGCTGTGATCTCTACTGTGAATCTGCAGTTGTTTTGGGATGAAAGAAGAAGGCAGCTGGAAACTCAGTAGCTACATCTAGCTGTCTACCTAGAGAAGGCCTTGATTTCAAGTTTATCTAAACAAGCTCGACTAATCCCAACTATCTAGGGGGATCCACTGTCAAAACAAGCAGCATGGCCCTAAGGCAAACACAACCATACAGAAATGAAGGCTGGGACTTCCAATACTCCAATGACTGCATACTGGAGGCTTTTTTTCCTGAAAGAGAGTAAGAGAGGTAGCATTTGCATAATGCCTTTTCATCGGAAACTTTTGGAAAGCTGACAGAGGTCCAGCTTATAGCTCTGTAGCCACAATACAGAGTCTATAGGAGAATCCTTGAATGACCTAACCATATTGAAAGAAAAAATGAAAGCATCGAAGTATAGCCAAGTGAGTGTGGAAAAGAGGGCTGCTGCATTGTCTAACATCTGCTCTACTTCTCGTTAGTTTTGTTCTTTGGTATTCTATGTGGACTTTGGAGAAACCTAAGACAGCCTAACATGAATCCTATAATCTTCCTTCTGAATATTTATGTAGTGTGCCAGCCTCTAAGCTGTCCTTTGCATCTTCCTACTTCCCCCTCATTTTCATGCTCTCAAATGAGGCCAACATTTCAAAAGCTAAATAAATGTTTGTGAATGTTTATAAAAGATTTGCATAAATTTGTCCTTGTTTGACAATGATCACTTTTTTCTTATGCCAGTTCTGAAATTTTTTAAGGGTTTCAGTGCTTGTCTTGACAACAAAGTCCTGCCTCGGAGAACAATGATTGCTGATTAAGTGGGTATGCAGGGGTAGCTGAATAGAGCGTTTGAGGCAACGGCTAAAAGCACCAGTCGTCATAAGTCACAAGTATAATATTTAACAAATGTTAACCAATGTAGATATCTAGAACTTTGGTTTGGAGGTGCTGTACCTGGGCAGTTGACCTGTGGGTCAGTGTGTGATTATCTTCTCACAGTAAAGTGAAAGGAAGTAAATATATTCCTCATTTCTAGTCACTATATGTTTTAAAAAATAGTTAATTCAATCAGTATTCCAGCTTTCTGTTACTGATGCTTCTTATCTTTACCAACTGATCAATGTTATGCACATAATTGGACCTGATTTGTTTTTTTTTATGGCTGTTCTTATCAGTTTTCAATTCTCTATGATTTAAGGCTGGAGCAATTATTCCTACAACAGTAGCTGCAGCTTTTTAATAGTTTGGTTTTTTGGTTGTTTTTTTTTTCCCACATATTAGCTAAAACCGGTTCATCTTACAAAAAAACTAAATCTTAATTTTATTATAGGGATTTAAAGACATTTATTATGTAGATCTCTTTAAAAAAAACTGCTTAAATATTTAGTTCCTCTTTACTTTCTGATTTTTTTTTCTACTGGGAAAAAGTAATAGTCGTGTCTGTTCTTTTGTTCTATTAGTTGAGAGGTTGAAGTTGTCATTAAGGCAAAAACTAGAGCTACTTCTCTGACACAGTTTTTATCACATCTGCTAGGCCTGTGTCCCAGGAGGAGCTGTGTGGAGCAGCGAATTCAGCACAGGCCCATTATCTACTGGTTTTGCGTATGTTGTAAAAGGAGTGAGACCTCAGGGAGGCTTGGAGCCTCCTCCCGTGTAATGTCCAAATCAGATTTGAAGGACTGGTGGCAGGAAAGCTTTGGCCTTGGGGTGTGAATTCTAAGAAACAGAGTCACAATTAGGTTTAAAAAATTCAGGGATTTTGAGCTTTATCTTGAAATATGTTTTTAGTAATGCAAGTAGAAAAGTTGCCCATCTGTGCACATATTTTGTACGTTTAAAATATTTAAATGATAGCAGGCTTCAATATGCTTAGGAAATGTTATTTATCTCATGCTCTTCCTGTTACCAGGATTGTGTATCTGTGTGCTGGGCTTTTCGTTTGGTTTTAAAAACCAGTATTTTCCTCAGAACAATTAGTTGTTACCTTCAGTGGAATGATGCTTCAGACTGGGTACCGTTCCGCTTCTGACCCTCACACAAGAAGAAGGGACTTTCATAGAAGAAAACCCTTCCCCTAAATCAAGCTTGGTAATTGCTCCAAAAGAGTTAATGGAGTTTTAGAACACAAAGCACACATGGATGAACTAGTGCTATAAAGTTGTATTGGAATACTAGTTGAATTTAAGAGGTAGGGATAAAACTGAAGGTAATTTAAATTAATGCTATTAAGCAAATTATGTTTGTGATTTATTTTTTCGTGGTAGAACATTCTTTTAAAGAACTGATTAATATTAATTCTTGAAACATTTTGACCATTGTAAGAATCAGTAACGTTCAGTACTTCTGTCAGATATAAAAAGATTGTGACAATCAGTGCAGCAGGAAATCTGACATAAGTATTTGCAGTGATTTTTTTCAAAAGCATGTGTTGTATCAGGTTTTTAAAAACCCTTCAAAATCACAGCCTGGATTGAAGTTTTAGGGATTGAAGTTTATTGTTCTTTGCTCTCTCTGCTTCAGCATCTTGCAAAATCTCAGCTTTTTTGTTGTGGCTGTGTGACACTGGCTTCTGTACGCAGCATCTTTTTAATTTGGGAATTGGATTTTGTAAGCTGCTTGAATGGCAATGCTCCTCCTGGTTTTTAACTGCATGATTCCATGACATTTATTAGTTAAGAATAATATGTAATACTTACTTTAGGAAAAACATAAGATAATATAAACTTACAGTAATAACAAATACAAATTGAAGTTCAAACTTCCAAATCAGAAGATACGCTGATCCCTCTTTGTTACTCAGAGCTGTGTTCAAGTGACTGGTTGAATGTTTTGTTACTGAGGTGCTTGTTATTGTGTGGAAAATGCACATGAATTTCTGACCAGCTCTGCAGAGGTCTCAGCATTCGTGGTGTTCTAGATGGTTCTGTGCTTTTTCTTTCACCACCCTTTGGGTTTCAGGCAGGGTTGTCAGATTTAGGTTGCTTAGTTGGAGGCACTGACAACTTTTTTTGTATTCTTAAACCTGTTGTTCCATTGCAGTGGATGATTTAATGAATTGTTGGTCTAAAATTATTCAAATAGATGAATTCAGTATAAGAGCAGTTTACAATTTTGTGGCTATAAGGTAGATTAATGTATAAGGCAAATATAATTGGATAGTATTTTTCTTCAGTTAATGTCTTAGCATTCTTTATGCTATATTAACATTTTGGTAATGTTTAAGTTTGAAGTTGTTTCTAAACAGATATAAAAGCATCCCTAGTTGCTTGATGGTTAGGTTGGGATCCTATCCCTTTTCTCACTTCCCTTGGTCCTGTAAGGCTTACTGGCACCATCTTCTTCTTCACCCTTGCTGCTCTCCTTTCTCTTCCTTCCTTCCTTTCCTCATCAATCTGTTGATGTGTTCTTGAAACTCGATCTGTGTCTCTCCATGTGAAGAGGATTCTATGCTTCTTTCATGGATTCAGAAGGTATTTCAAGCTGGATAAGATAAAAACAATTTGTCTTTCCACCCTTTCTGTTTAGTATTTCACTTACAGCAACCTCACCTGTAGTTCACCTCTGGTTTGAGGTCAAGGAAATAAAACAACATTTGTCTTTCTCATCACTGAGCCTTCTCTTCTCTCCGTGGAAAACTCCTCTTATTTGCAATGCTCCGTTCTCTTGCAGTATTTGAATTGCTCCTCTGTAAAATGTGTGTACTTCCTGAAAGAGGATTGGGGGGGGTTGTTTTGTGTGATTGGTTTGTTTGTTTTCCCCAGGAATCACAGCTAAAGGTCTTGTCTGTACTCTGGGAAGTCTTGTCAGCTTTATCCTGGTTTCCTCCAGGTTTCCCAATAGGCTTCCAAATACAGGTCCCCAACCTGTTGGTTTTTATAGTGTATAATTTCTGTTCTCTGACTCACATTAATATGTATTTTACCTTAATTATTCAGAATTTTTCACAATTGTTTGTAATTTTTCACAGTTTTCTGCCTCTATTTTAATTTATTTCCCTCCAGCTTTTTGTCCACGTTGAATCTGTTCTATCATGTGTCTTTCTAAGAGCAAATTCTTTGCAACAGCCTGCAGTTCTTGCATTAGACCACCAATTTGCATTTCATTTTATTGGTGTAGTTTTGTCTGATTGTAGCTGCAGCATGGGATGTTTGTTACCAATGTTCATTTGAGCAAGACAAAGTATTCCTGTATATTGAAGAGGCTCTGAAGTTGTTCTGTTGACTTAGAAATGGGTGCATACAGTGACATGTTTAAAAAGGAAAAAACCTTGTAAGATAGAGCTTGCATTTTCCATTTCCAAGTGAATATGCAAGGTTTTTCAGCAGTGTTGAGCTTTCTTTACTATTTCATCTCAATCTGTAGGTAATTCAGGCCATAAGCCAAGTGTGCATTGTGTGTATTTAACAGCCTTGCTTTCCATACACTGCTCAAGCCTCTCTCTCTCGTGTGTGTGTGTGTGTGTGTGTAGGAAATCCTTTCAGAGACTGCCTCACCTTCATAAATCGCTGCATGACACAAAAGGGCTGAACGCTATATTCCTGCCTCATTTATTTGGCAAACTTTGCTACTGAAACCAAACTTAATCAATGAGCTCTGTGTTGTCTCCGATAAGTTATGTACTGGCTTTATTGATTGGGAAGGATTTTAGAAAACCCATGTGGGGTTTATAATGTCAGCAGTGTTTTGATTATGAAAAGAGTTGGAACCTTGGGACGAGGAACCAGGTGGTGTATGTCCTGAAGCCACGGGTGACACGGCTGGGCTCAGTCCCTCGGGGAACACAGTTCATGCCCTGCACTTTAACTGTGGTGACTGGCTGCTATAGATGTACTTTTTTGCTCATTAAAATGTTAAAAATCAAACTGCATGTAAAAAGATTTGTGAAAATATAAACTTGGGGATTGATCCAGAAAACTGGCACGTGAGACCCTAGAGACACTGGTTTCAGCTGCTGGGTAATTTACACTTCTCAGCTGTGTGTCCTGGATCGTTCTGGAGTTCTGTTCTTTTTAGGGGGTTTTGCTTTAGAGGCATTTTATGTGGGTTTTTCTTGAAGAAAACAGGCATAGGGGAATAAAATAACAAAGCGGTCTATTGATACTTCCTGAGTTTCATGTCAGGTAAAAACATAAAAAGGATGATAAGGTACTGACATGGAGTGATTCTGGGTTTGGTTTTGTTATGGGTTTTGTTTGAAACCCTGAAGAAATGATGATTTTCTCAGGCCATATGTAACACCCACCTAAAGAGTTCTGGTAGGAAGTTATGTAGGATTGCTCATCTTCCAAACAGAGCAGTTCTTAAAGGAAAAAAAAAGGCATTTCATTTATAGTAATGAGTTTGCAACTTGAGCAAAAATTGAATACTTCTCCGGTGTTTGTATGTCTAACATGCAAAAGGTCAGCAGTTTTGTTAATTAAAAACTATTCCTAGATATTCTTTTTTTTAGTAGTTAAAATGCCAACAAAATTTGTCTGTGGTTAACCTGGGCTAGTCTCAATGTTTTAGCTGTAAATCAAGGCAGATCAGTATTGGTACAGAGCGAGTGGTAAATTATGTGCATTACATTCTTAAAGCCGCATAATGATTTCACTGTAAAGTCTTTCTTTACCATACAAAGCAGTATATAATGGTAAAAACTCAATATATTGCTTCTTTAAGTGGAAATTTCATTTTCTGTGTTTAGGAAGCTCTAATATCAAGAAAGTGCAAAGTAAGTTCTTAGTAACATCCTTACCCTACTATACCACAATGCTGGTGAAATGCTGAAGTGTTTTATTATGTGGAGGTTTTTACTTGAAGTTACAGTAATTATTTAAATCATCAAAATAATGGAGAGAATATATTCTGCAGTTTTGAGGTGATTGCTGACTTGTCTTTTAACGCTGTTTAGTTCAGAATTTCTGTAGCAGCTACATGGCTTTGCTGCTGAAAACTAGATGCAGAGTCATTATTTTGAGGACAATTTGTATTGATAAGGCAAATAAAAACATAGGCACTTTATCCTTCTGCAATTTGTTTTGATCCTTTTCAAATTCTGGGCTTTGCGTGTGGGTTTTTTGTGTGCGGTTTGGTTTTTCTTTGTTTTAATGTTTTCCATGTAAGGATTTCAGTTGTGGGTAATGCCAACTGTGTAGTAGTTACAATTTGTCGGGATGCTGGTTTTGCGCACAGGCAGTCAGAGTGTTCAGCACACAGTCAATCTTGTGGAAGTCAGTGGGATTCTGCACAAGGGTGAACCCAATCACAGTAATAAACCCTTTACTATCAAGGCATTATTTTGTATCAAAATCTATATTTCTGCAGAGTTTACTCTGAAGCCTCTGTAGCTGCTTGCCATGGCTCCTGCTGAAAGGGAAAGGAGGCTACTGCTTTGCTTTACATGGCATTCTTCAATAGATCCTTTCTTGTTCTTTAAAAACAGGAGGTTGTTAAATAATCTATCAATAAACTGTCAAGAGTCAAAGTTTCCATATCTGCCTCTGCCTGAAACCTTAAGAACTTGCCACATTTTAGTTGTCAAGAAACCTCCAAAGAGGAGTCTGTGAGCAGTTGAGCCTGAAAACCATTGCGAAGAATGGGGTGTGCTTATTTGAATTATGTAGGAGGAACATGTTCTTGCAAGGGAGTCAATATGTTTTCTGCTTCATTGAGTAGGTTATTAGATTGATGTAGTTTATTTGTTGAATGATGGCATTGGTTTTAGAAATAAATGAAGCGAGAAACATCAATTTAGTTATTGGTGATAACTTATTGTTACTGATCAGAGAAGTGTTGAATGTATTGGAGGGTTTGTCATGTAATCAGGGTTATCTTGTTTCAGCTGAAAGCAGAAATATAGGTTACATTTCAGGTCCTGAAATATTTAAGTGTGAAGGAGAATGAACAGTGAATTGGCTGATAGCAAAGGTCTGCAGTCTCTGTAGGCCCTTATGGCAGGGTATGTATTGCAGATTTCAAATTTTGAATAGCATGGAGCAATGTAAATGGGTTGGTTTTGTCTATGAACACAACTGTTTGGGGACTGACATGTTTCTGCATTGGCTTAAAGTTGTAAAGGTAAAAATGATTAATTTCACTGCTGAGCATGCTTTCAGTTTTCATATTCATGCTTTTTTATTTGATGCCAGGCAAAGGCTGTACTTGAAAGTTTCTCTGTGGTGCTGCTTTGCGACTTTTAGAAAATGGCTTATAGTTTAACCAATTTGTATTAATTTTAATACACATTATTTTAGTCAGTCTTGTAACACTCAAGATTTTCATTTTAGTTACAGTAGGCAGCGTCAAACATTCCTGCTATGAGACCTATTGGCTTTATCTTTTGTTATTTATCTTGCTGATGTTAGGAAGTATTCTCTAATCCCCCAGACCTCTGTTCCTAGGTAACAGTCAAAAGCTGTGCCAGCAGAAGTGGTCCTGCCAGGCCAAACCCATGTGGTTTGGTGTTATTCACTATGATCCATATGGTCAGGGTAGAGATTGTCCCCAGAGAGGTGTTAACACTCAACAACCCAACCTCCTCCTACTCTTTAGAGAATTGCTGGATGGCTCCTGCTGCCTGCCCATGTGTGAATCTTGATTAATTTTTCATTTTTAATGAAGTTTGATCATGTTTATTATTTCACATGATTGACTGCCTGGTACTCCTTCCATGTAATTGATAAAGCCCATATTTCTTCATCTGTCTCTTATTTCTTCAGGGTAAAGTTGTGAAATTGTGTGATGTGGTTAATATTAGATTTATTGGTCCCAACAGATGTATAAATTATCTCTTTTTCTCTCCACAGGAAGTTCTACAGACTTTGACCAAGTTTTGTTTCCCCTTCTATGTGGACAGGTAGTGTTAGCTTTTCAAACTTTACAAGAAAATAAGCTTGTCAATAAAACCACTGTAGAAAATAAAAACCATACCATTCTTAATGTTCTGTCTGCCTGGCTGTGACTTAAAGCACCCAAGTGCAAATTATAGTCTCAGAATCACTTTTTCCTGGGGTTTTTATGGGCACCATCAAAAAAAAAAAAGAAGTTTTAAAAGTTTGAGCTGTTCAGTGGCAGCAGTAAGAACATTTTGTTTTACTTCTGTGTAATGCTTGGTTGGGAAAATGCTTGGGTGGTAATTGTCAAATCTGTGTGTTAATATCAGAGCTTTGTGTGTGTGTGTGTATTTTATTTCTTAATTGCCAAAATCTGGGCAGAACTATGAATTAAATGCTTTACATTTAAAGACTCTTGACCTTGCTGGAATGTTGATGCTTTACTTAGTGGCCACTTAATGTGGCTTCTAATTTTGGAGGGGAAACTTGTAAAGTTACAGTGGATTTGACAGGACCTGGGAATGTTTCATTCTCGTCATTTAGAAAACCCCAGAACATTTTTAGGTTTTTTTTTTTTTAGTTTTGCTTTTACTGTGAGTTATTTTTGATGGCTGAGTGAAAGCACAAGGGTTCAAATGTTGAAAAGATGCACCACTGCTTGTATCATCCACAAGCATCGTTTAATTGGTCAGAATCACTTGCCTTGGGTCAGCTTACACACTGAACAGTTGTGATTGATGGAATTGACCTTAGCTGTGATTAAACTGCTCAAAATCTTTCTCATTTCAGTGAAATAGGTGATATTTACCATAGAAATCGATTTTCTTTATAAATCAACATCTGCTTCTAAAATCACTTCTTGTTTGAGCCCTTATTTATATATTTATTTACATACTCGCTCCTTAGGCAGCTGCTGTTTCGTAGTTGTCTATAAATGGAGGTGAAATCTTGCTGTGCTTCTCTGGAGATAGAAGTGTGCATCATAAAACCACTGCTGCACTTTGTAATCTGGGGCTTGGGGAAGCCAAAAGCTTGGATGGATCACGCAGATGATTTGTTCTTTCAACCTGCTGAGTGGTTCCTGTGGATCGGAGTTGAGAGCCATGGGTGAGGCTCAGCTGGTGACACTGGCGCCTCTGCTGTACCTGCTTTGTACATGAAAAGAGAACCGGGATATCCTGGGCTGTCAACATGAGCAACTTAACCACCGCTTCCTTGACTTGCATGAACTTAAAAAGCCACAAAAAGTGATAATTTTGACTTACTTTTTGCTGATGGTGATTTTTTTTCTCTGTTCCCTCCCTTTAGGAAGTATTTAGGTATATTCTTCTAATGTCTGTGTTTCTACTAGAAGTACTCATGCTTACTGTGTGTAGGTTTATTGTACCTAGGGGGTTTGTTTGTTTTGTTTTTTGATTTTCCCCAGCAATATAACATTTTGAAAGATAAGAACACTGAAAACCCATATGGGTGCAAATGAGAACATAATGAACACTGATTCCCATTTCTGGATTTGCTTATTTGTATGAATATCACAGACTGCCTCTGAGAAGACTGTAAGCCAACAGTTTTGAATATAAAGGAGAGATTGTAACCCATAATTTAATAATTAAAAAATAAGGATCAACTTTCAGTACTCCAGAAGGTAGAGGATGTCCCAGGTTGAGAATATGGCAGCAGAAAGAGATGTGTGTGATACTTCTCTTTTTGATGTAAAAGTACACATGTACACATAAGTGTGCATGCATGCGTGTGTACACACGTATAAATATAAAACCAAACAGTTGTTATAGTCCTCTATTATACAAATTTGACATAGTTCAAAGCTAATCTGCCAGTTACAGCAGGAAGGCAAATAGCCTCAGATCACTGAGCGCAACTGAATTTAATGTGACTATGATAGAACAATACAGTGCATCTTAAGTGCAAAATGTTCTTCATCTTTTAGCTACTTCCATGTTCAGAACGGATTGAATACTGGCTCTTAGAGGATATTCCTGGAATACAGCAAGTGGTGAACTTGCAGTCGTTGGTCCTTATTTACTGTTAACCAACTACTATTTATTCCCACATTTCTTGAACCACATTAAAAATAAATAATATCCAAATAACTAATTTGTATACTTACTTAAGGTAATGAGCAGATAGCCCAGAATGAAATTACGTGATGCTTTAATATTCCCCTCAGTTTTCTCAGCTTTTTCTACCTTGAGATGAAAAGAAATTGCTTCTAGAAGCCGCACTGCCTTCAGTTATATGTCAGAGGGGTCCTTACAGTCATGTCTTACAGAGTTGACTAGCACTCTCTAGTGGGACTTTATCCCTCTGTATGTGTCTGAAAAGCGGTGTGTTGGATCTGATCTCAGTTACTGTAATTCTAGTCCCCAGGGCTGTTTTTTTTTATATATATAGTTTTGTTCATTCTGAACAAAAAGAGAAAGAAGCACTAAAGTGGTTTTAATAAAGGCCCTCCAAATACTTCGCACCTACTCTCAGGTAATTTATGTGCCTTGTTGGCCACGGCAATTTTGTATTAGAATCTCTCTGCAATATTGAGAGATTGTAAAATTATTATGCTTAATATAACAGTGGAAATACTGGCTCATTGCTCAAATAACTTAGGAACATGGAATAATACCTTCTGTTGGAGATGTCTGTTCAAGGTCTGTGGAAAAAGGATCAGTGTGAATTATGATGAAGAGACACTGATATGGGCAATCAGAGCTGTGTAGTTACTAAAGAATAGACCCTAACCAGGGTTTCCTTTCACCAACTCAGAGCCCCAGGTAACATCCTCAGTCATAGAGCTTGGGATTTTAAGTCCTGCTAGAGTGTTGTCCGCAGTTTATGCCCTGTTTGTGAAGACTTGGGGAAGTTTAATTTCTGTTACTAAGTTCTATGTTATGTGCCATGTTGTGCCAGGCTTTCAGTGGAAACTTCTTGATGGGAAAAGTGTGCTCAATGTTACTCCTGCTGACTCTTGCTCCTCTGACTTTGATGTGAAACAGTGGTATTTCTTTGACAGGTGCTGAGAAAGGACACAAATCTTCACCTCCATATGTGTCTCTTGTAAGGCTGAAGGTTTTCTAAGGCAGGTGGCATAAACTGAAAATGTTCTACTGCCTCTGCTGGATCACTTCAGATGATCATCAGACACCAAGATTTTTAGGACAGTGAAGATCATCTGTGTATCCTATCATTCTCTGTTTTTAGCAGTCATTGACAAAGATTCTTAATTCTTTATTTATTGATTCTTTTTATATGTCCAAAATCACCAGGGACTAGTTGCCCCTTCCTTTAGTCAGTGAACTATGGCTTTTCTGTTCTTATGGCTACAGGATCAAGATAGAGGCTATTTTCAAACTGCAGGAGTGAAGAACTCCACCTGAGTCAAATTTCCTATTGGGATATATTTGTGTTAGATATAGCTAGTTCTCCCTTTCCCTCTGATATTAACTTCTGCCTGTCCATTTAGAGGTGAGATTCAAGGTGTTCCCACCTTGTTAAACTCTAAGTAGACCTTCTTCCCATTTGAAAATGGAGCTATGAATAACAAGCACTGATATTCAAATCTTAGAAAAAGAACTTTTTATCTTAGGAAGTTCATCATTCCAAATGAGGAACTGACCATTGAAACTTGAGCGAGACCTATCAGACACGTTCCATTTCTGCAGATCACTTGAATGTAAGAATCTTTGGTGGCTTTCCTTTGGAGGAACTTCCCAGCGTGTCACAATTGTTCCATAAGCAAGCTTCTCCCTGCTGCAAATGAAGCATGGATTTTTTTCCCTGTTCCATAATTTTAATTGTCAGCTAGAATTTCTCACACACGCTCTACTCTCAACCTTGTTAAAATTAAGCATATAATCCCCTTTTAAAACACCAAACTAAAATCACCATAGTAACATTACATCCAAGCTTTACAGATAAAACATGACAGCAGTCGGGGATTTTTTGGTATCCCCTGGCAGCTCAGTGTGGTTTATGGAAATGGTTGCTCTGTTGACATTCACATTTCAGCAGGATGATGATACTTACCCTGTCTAGTTCTCAAACTACTGAAATGCTTTTAAATATGTCTTTTTGTTCACCTGTGAATTTGGAGCACTTTTTCATCTTCATCACTGCGTGTTTTTATTTCCCTACTTGGAATTTACTGAAGGATTCTTCTTTCTGAACTGGACAGTGACATCTTTCTCATCTGGATTCAACTTTTATTACTGGAAATCAGTAAACCCAAGATAAATTGGAACAATAACCTGAAATAAGTGTTAATTTTATATCATAGTGAGGGCTGAAATTGGGTTAAAAGTCTTCTAATCATTATATTACTCTCAGCTTCACCACTAAATGTCAGCATTTCTGCTAAACAGTAAAACTACATTTCTGTAAACTGGGAGGTGAATTGGGCTTGGCTTAGGTGGGGTCTAGCATCACTGTACTGAAGCATTTGATTAACTTTAGACAAATGGGGTCATATCTCAAGAATGTTTTTCATTTTGTTACTAAACAACATTCAGAAACTGCTGTGCTTTAAATGTAAAGCATCTTAATTTGAACTTATTTCAAGCATCGCCAGCATCACAGGCATCAATCATCAAGTGGTCAAATACAGATGCAAATTACAGTGCTTTTAAAGACATGAGTTTTTAAATGCTCAGGTTTTGGATGTTTTGTTCGTTTGTGTGGTTTGGTTCTTGGCTTTTGCTCTTTTTCTTTTGTTGTTTTGTTTTCTGTCACTTTATTGTGTTCCAATTTGGGCAAACTTTCCTACAGTGATGCTTTCTCCTGTGGTGTGAGTAGGAGCCAACACTTGAGAATGTTATTAGTTTACTTGTGCTATTCTTGAAGAGCTGTTAAGGTCTTACAGTTGAGGTAAATCACTCTTCATTGTGAAAAAGCATGTGAAAGTCCTCCAAGATTATTTCTGTAGTTGTGCCTGGCTCTAGCACAGTGTGTTTGTGCTTCTGATTCGGCTTATCTTCCTTTGCACACTATTCTAGGCTTTAGCTGTTAGAGTAAAGGAGAGGCACCTGGCATGGTTCCAGCTGCTGAACATTTTGGAATCCTGTATCTGGCATACATGCAAAATTATTAGATGGATAAATAAAGCTTCTACAAGTCAATATCCAAGTGTTGGAGAAGCTTAGCATGTTATTAAACATCGACTTGCTCTTGGAGTAAACCAATTTTCAAATGAAGAGTAATAAGGAAATATTTTGGGTTCTATCAGAGAACATGGGTTTGGTTTGCACAGTGTGTACTGCACTGATGGTGGTTGATAGTCAGAGCCATTTTCATTTAAAGAGAAACACATTCTCAGTATCCTCCCACACTTAAGATATGGAACAGCCAACCAAGGCCCACTCTTCCCAACTTAGAATATTTAAGTTTCTAGAGGGTATATGCTCACAAAGTTAATTTCTCCATGAAGCACTTCTGAAAGAGGAAATGTTACAGGTTCAATGACATAGACTGGGTACTTTTGACACAGAGTTAGTGCAGCATTAATTTTTTTTCCTCTTATTCTCTTTATTTTCAGCCATGCAATTAACCAGGTTGGGCAGAACTTTACATTTGTGCTTACAGACATTGACAGCAAACAGAGGTTTGGATTCTGCCGCTTATCTTCTGGGGCCAAGAGCTGCTTCTGTATCTTAAGGTAGGTCTGTGGTTTGGCTTTTGGCTGACTCTAGAAAACAATGTTTGACTTTGCTGTGTTACACTGCAATTATAACTTCCAGCTGTGCAAAATTGTTTTCCTATCTGGTTCTCAGAGTCAGTGCTCTTCTGCACAAGTGATGCAAAGTATCTTGCACTTCGAGTTCTTCTGTAGATAAGTATATTTGTTTGTAGTCAATGTTCTTGAGTTAACAATGTGGAGAAAAACAAGTCTCTGCAGTAATGTGATATGACATAGCATGGTGGCAGCTGTTATCTTTAGCTGTCACAACTGATCTTGTTAAGACATTTTGTGGACATTTGTATATGCAAGTTTTATTAACAAAGCATCTGTTGGTAACTGAGAGAATGTCACTGATGCTCTCCACATCCTGGAAGTTTGTATGAGTGAGCTTTACTCTGTTTCACTGAGGTCTTTGTGAAGTTTGTCATAATAAAGACTGTTAGTCGAAACTGGGAACAATGTATTTCACATAAAATGGGCAAAGAGGCTCTATCAGAGTGGGTTTTGATGACCTCCCACAAATATGTTGAGTTACAGTCTGTAATTTTCTATTTTAATTTGCTGCAAGAAATGATGCAAATAAAATCAGATTTAAGTTCTACCAATATATTAGATCCAGTAAGAACTCTGTTAAGAATTATGGATTGAAGATTTATACATGGCCTCCAGCCTGTTTTGTTTTAAATGGTCTCCTTGTGCTTTCTGCATATTAATGAGAAATTGGAAGTTTTGGAGAAATAGCTCAGGTACAGATAGCTCAGATTTGATCGTATGAATAGGCTGAGCATTGCTCAATCAGCCACAAATGAGGACAGTTTCCTCTATGAGTAACTGTAGACAACTGTCTTAGTCACTTTTGTTTGCTTTTCACATGAGAAAATCCAGTGTAAGAACAAGAAGAACTTGCGTTTGTCCTGTGGATACTGTGTTGCATGTGATGGGACAGGACCTTCTGTAAACATGCTACTGGGTATGACCCCTCTGGAGAATTTCAGGGTCAATGTGGTAAAATACAAGTGCACCTATCAAGTATAAGGATTGGTTGTATACAGAAATGCCACAGAGTAGATTCTGGATTGATTAACAGGTTTAAAATGAATGCCTGTGCCATTTGTGCTGTCATTAGGCTGGTGATGCTAGAAGTGTGTTGCCGTGTATGGCAGCGTTACACTGATGGCAGTGCTCTAACTAGGCCTTCATTGAAGAAACTCAGTATTTGGAGAAATTATTGTGATATCTACCAAAATTGCTACTTAACTGTGCGTGAGGCAGATGTTTTCTGAGTATCTTCATTCTTTCTTTTCTCTGGTTGACATTTCAACTACTATTAGTGATGGCAATCCAGCAATAGGGACCGTGTACTGAAGACAGAAAGACATTTCCATAGTTCTTTCGGGGTGCTGTTGCACTTTCATATGGGAAGTGTCTGCTTATATAAAGTAACTTTTCCTGATTAATGACAAATTAAAGGAGAAACACTTTAATAAGAAAATCTGTATGAGGAGTAGTAAGAGTCCATTCTTGATCTCTCCTGGATAAGAGTTCTTTGCTGTCAGCTCCCTTATGTTGAGTGAATGCTAGGAAGAAATGGAGGAGTTATGTTGTAGTTAAATGCCTTCTGCTTCAACTCATAACCAAAAAACAACAACAAAAAAAGAGAGTTCTGTGCAGTTACAGCAGTGGATGAATTGGACTCTTAATTTCATTCCTGTCACTTCTTTCTCCTAATGAGAACATCGAAGTTCATCTTTAATGCACATGCAAGTAAGTTTTGGAGGACGATTAATAATGTAAATCAGCATTACACAGATTCATTTGCTCTTTTTCCAGGGCTACAGCACCTGTTCTTGAAGTGAATCTTCTTAGTGTCCATTATGGATTAAAGCATACTGCATGGTAATGGATGGGTGAAAACATGTTGAAGAATGTCAGAATGAGACAAAAAAGCTAGTGGGGATGAAAAAATGTTTATTTGCTTTTCAGTGACAGGTTGGATGACAGCAAGCTTTGAGATGATGATTTTTATTATTAGAGATGATAGTCATGTGTTTATGAGTCAGAGATTTAATGGGTCTGGCCATGGTATAATGGTTTGGAAGAATTCATCGCATTCATCATCACAGATTCATTATTGAAGAAGAACAGGAAGAAAAGGAAATTCATTTCACTGAGCCTGTGCTTTAAAAAAAATCCTTCAGAGGTCAGGAAGCACAGTTTAAAGCTGAGGCACTATTTGGAAGTCCAGGAGTCAAGGTCTGGACTTGGGAGTTTTAAAGTGAGACTTTTTCATGTCGATACAAAGTACAGTAAGGAGCTTCTTGGGAGTTCAGTAGCAGTGATTTTATCCACGATATCCAGGATATGGCTCTTGTGGCCAGCAGAAAGGCAATTCCATTTGAAAGTAACTCTTTTGGCTGTTTTAACTAGTACTATTTAGAAATCTGCTTTCAAGGTAGTTTTCATAGTTCCCACTGTGGGTAAGCATCTATGGAAATCTTAGATTAAGTTTAAAGCCTTCAATCATTGAGGTGTTCCGCGATATTCTGTTAACGTAGAACCACTGAGTTTTGTCTCTGTTATTCTGTTTCCTTTTTTCTTTAATTGAGTTTTAGCTGATCATGGAACTACAATGAGATCAGATGTGGTACTGTGGCACCGAGGTGTAGAGTGCTGTGTAGCGCCCGTGACAACTTTCTGCATTTCAGACAGCAGAGGGCAGACAAAAGCACAGAACCAGTGTTGCGGATGGTCTGGTGGGGTTTTGGAGGCTCTAAGCAATGAGGTGAAGTAGAAAAACCCCACAAGCTCATGAATCACATATCACAATCTCTTGGGTGACTTCGTTCCTGGACTGTCTTTTTCAATGCAATATATTACAAAACGTAGAATCTGCTTTTAAAGTATTTTCTTTTCCAAATGACGAATGTGTAGAAAGTTGAGAGCTAATGGGCACATGGTCAAATTCTCAGTTCTGATTTGGTATTTAAATTCCTTAAAAGGAATTTCCATGCCCAAATACTTTTTTTTTCTTTTTCCTGAGACTTCATTGAAGTATTTTGGCTGAAATGAAATAAATCCCATTGAGTATGCATTAAGAAATAAGTTGTTGTTGTTGTTGTTACTAGAGGTTTGCTTTAATCTAACTGGTAATGTTCTTTCATTAGGAGAAAAGAATCTGGAAGATGGTAGAGGTTCAGGATTTGTTCTTCATTTGCTGTTTCCTCCTAATTACAGTTACTGAAAGATAATGACCTACTAGTGATTAAAAAAAGGACAGTATACATTTATCTTTCTGCTTTCTTACACTCTTAAGGTACATAGATACATTCTGATTCTTAAGAATTTTGCATACTGAGGATCTTAATTTTCATTTTTCATTTTTGATGTCAGATCCCCTTCCTAACTTGCTCATTTTTTCACATTTTCCAGCAACTCCAGCTGTATTAAGGCATCCAGAAGCTGGTTTGTTGGTTCTGTTATGAACACTTGCTTAGTGGCTTAGCTCTATTTACCTTTTTGGCTGAGCGCTGTTATCCAGAACTCTTTAGGCTTTGATGGCTTTCAACATTTTTTGATGAAAAATAATGCATAAACCAGTTTGCATTGGTATGAGGATATGTACTGAAAGGAGTAAGGTGTTCTATTTTACAGTCTGTGTTCTCAAAGTTCAGGTGGACAAACACGTATGTGGTCTGCTCATAATGGGAGATAGTTAAAACCTCGTAGCTGAAATTACGGTGAGTATGATGCTTCCACTTGTGCTCCTTCTAATGGTTGAAGGAAGGTGAGGAACATGACAGTAGGGTATATGCAGCTGTGAGGAGACTGCTGAACATGTGAAATTCTAAATTCCATAGATAAATTGGAACATGAAATTCCTTTCTATCAAGTTCTTGTATGAAGACATTATTTAAAAGCGCATATCAATTTTCTTTGTAGCTGAGTTTTTTGTCCCGACATTTATGTGTTGTAGAATCTCAGACTCCTGACAACTTCGTCTTTCTGTGCAGTCGGTTCTGCTTTAAGAATGTAAAAAATGTTGTTAACTCAGTCTGAATACTTTTGTGATACCCTTAGTGCGGAATGTTTATGTAATAAAAGGAACAAGTTGAATTTTTAGAAATATTTTTATCTTCTGAAATGTTTCCAGAATTCAGGGGAAGGCCCCAATCACTGCTGCTTGAAAAACTCTTCAGGTCCTAAGCAGGCAGAATCCATCATTTCTTTAAATGCCTGTTTATTTTATACTCTGACTATTTGAACTTTAGAATAAGTTACATGGGTATGACGCACACTGCTTTGAAATAAAAATAATGGCAATGGTGACTGTATGGTGACCTATTTAAATGTTTGAACAGATTTAAATATGTTAAGTCAGTGTAATGATTTCAGATTATATAAGAAAATAAAGTGGTGACCTGAGTATTCATATAGATAAGAAGAAATCACAGGCCTGTTCACCAAGTTGACCCTAGTATTAAGCATGTGCTTATTCTTAAACATGGGTCATATTCTTATGGCAACGTATATTTGAGTTTAGAAAATACAGTAAACCTTTTATCTGAGATATATTAGACCCCAATGTCCCAGCACTTCTACAGCAACGCTAATAAAACTGGTTTTAACATTTTCAAAGATATTTACCAGGTTGCATAAAACACTACATTCTTAATCTAGTCTGAATTACTGATATATTACAGAGTATTAAAATCTATAAATGGTTTTATATATGATTCTTCACTGTTTATGTTTAAACATATTTTCCAGGATGTCACTAAGCTTCTAAAATATGATGATTCACTATTTATTAAGTTACAAGGTTATACAGAATGTCTGTTCCAGTTCTCTGTTTCAGCAGAAGTCAAACTCAAAAAAGCCATGGCCATCAGCAGCCGGTGTACTTGCCCATCTGGGCAGATGAATATGTCACCTGTTAACTGCAGTTTCTCCACAAATGTGATTTTGTTTAATTTAGTGCTGTATTTGGTTTACAAAATTCCTTTTTTTCCAGTACTGTACAAACAGCTTTGGGAGATGTTAGGTGAATGCAGTGTTAGGTGTTCATTATATGAATGTTTCCACAATTGCTTAGCTCTCAGAGTATGCCTGTGTGCTGGTTTTCCCCTTCCTGTCAAAAAGGGCAGTAGTAAATAGTAGAAGCTTTGAGAACATGTCCTTTGCCTACCTGGGGTGATGGTAGTTCCTGCTTGGACAGCCCTGGAGCAGCCTGTGGCACTGGCCAGGCTGTATTGCCTGGAATCCCTGGGATTTGAGCAGACTTACATGAAGTAAGCAGACCTAGTGGACCAGGACTCTAATCCTGTAACCCTGTGATAGGTACCTCCCAATTGGTTTTATTAATAACAATGAGACTTTCTTTTTATCTGTTAAACTGTGTCCCATAGACCTATTTCTGCTTGAATGAGCAGTAATGATAGAAATCAAAGAGTTTGTCTTGCTTCAAGTTTTGTTAAAGTGAAAAAACCCCTTAAACCCAACTTTGCATGGTTTGGTTTTGCTTTGGTTTACAAACTTCCTGGGCAGAGTTATGGATTTAGAGAAGGTGCTATAACCATGTGCAACTCTGATTTCAGTTTTACTTAATTTGAAGTTTTCACTGGGTATTCAGCTTTTGTACCCAAAATGAAAATCATTCTTCTGAAGTGAAATGCAGAAGCATTTGTGTGGAAATCCCTGATGGCCAAAATAGCTAAGCTCTGCACCACTCTTTTTCTAAGATAAAAAGAAATGAATCTATAATAGTTTGTGACAGATGGCAGAAAATGTAACTAACTGAATGTGATTCTGTATGGAGTTATTTGAGGTTTTTGGTGTGATTTGTTGTGAGTTCCTCTCCTCCCCCCTTCCCTTCCCTTTGATTGCAGTCTTTGTCCATTTATTCTTAGGACAGAATAAGATTTCTGAGCAGGGGCCTCTCTTGTGGTGCAAAGTGAGAATTGTTTTTAATTGAGCAGAAACATGTGGAAGGATCAGGAATATCTCAAGGGATTACAGAAAAATTCCAAATTTGTACTACTTACAGCTTGTGTTTAGAGCAGGGTCTGCTGGGAATAAATGTTAGTTAGTGTGACCTGTGACCTTAAAAACTGTTGACATGGATTTCAGCCAGAAACTAGCCACAGAACTCCTTTGTTAAGCTCATTCATAGCTCCTTGAAAACTCTAGTCAGTGAAAGTTGCCAGCTCAAATCTAAGGAAAGCAGAGCCCTTTTTTTTCCTCTTCTCCCCCCACCCCCCTTTTTTTTCCCATGCTTTGGAAACAGTGGCCGCCCCTTAACCAGCAAGACTTCTTTAATGGGACTGCATCGCCTAAACTTGATTGGAATTGACAGCTTCCTGGCTCAGGCTTGCCAACTGGCAGGGCATTGATGCATAGAGGACAAACAGCTTGAAGGGCCTGTGTACACTGTTTGTGGATGTGCCTCCGCAGTGCAGCACACTTCTGTTGTGATACCTTCTAACGTGAAGGAAAAAGTCCCAAACCCTGACCACTGCCTTTAGCTCCACAAAGCTTCCAGTTATTTGGGGGAGAAAATCAAATCGGGTATTTATTGATGCTGGATTGCAACCACTTCTCCAGTTGACTTTGCTTGTAGCAGAGAGGATTTTGTTCATGCTAACAAGTCAAGTTGGAGTAATTCAGCTGAACGGAAGTTGAGCCTATGGAAATTTCATGATAATCTATGGAAATCATTAAGTACTTTCATTGGAAAGTCTGTTAAGATTTTCTTGTTCTAAAATGCTCCATAGGTGCTGTTTGTGAAGGAGTGTTTTGCAGATGAACGAGGAAGGACATCCCTTTCTCACTTTATCTGGATGAAAGTTTGGGACATTAAAAAGCACAGATTTATAATGCATGCTTTGAACTAGTGTTAATAGGAATTTTCTTCTGTGGACTATACAGGCTTTCACATTAACGACAAATAACATATTCAGTAACAGTGTGATATAGGGGAAGGCTGAGCCTTAGAATTCCTTTGTTGGCTAAGAATTCTTAAAGTTCTTACCTGACTTAGTTTCTTCATGCTTTGTGTTTTTCCCTTTGCATACATAAAAGTAAATGTATATGAAGACTATTTTGTGCTTGGTAAGAAAGTAGTTAAGAGTACTCTTTATTTACTGCACTGTCAAAACCAGGGACTCTCTCTGACTGCCTGCTGCTTTGAGGAAGATAGAACTCAACTGTTGTTCAGGCTTTTACTGTTTTCCCACTTGTGGCTTGTATAGGAGTGGTTGCTTTTTGCCTGGTTGCCATTCACAGGTGTTCACTTGGAGAAGAGCAACTGCAGGGTTTGGGTGTTTTGTTTGTGTTGTGTCAATCTACCCCATCGCTAGTATTACCATTGATACAGATAGGCAGCTCAAACAATCGGAGGATGGAGAAGGGAACTAGCGCAGAGGACAAAGAGAAGTGCTAAGCTCTGCACCCCGTTTGCAGTTCCACAGATGCCCTGAGTGTTGCAGGTGCTCAGCTGTCACCTGAAGTACTTTATTGTTGCCTGTGTGAGATTAGTGCTTTTGTCCATTTATGTAGTTTTATTTTCTACTTACTGTTTAAAAGAAGTTTACATATTATCCTCTCTTTTTGAAAGGAGAGGAAGAGAACTGATAATGAAACTAGGCTTGTCTGCAACAGAGGAGGAATTTCTTTTGCTAATTTAAAGTTGTAATTACAAGTCTAGGCTGCAAGCAGTGACTGTGCATAACCTCAGAGCAGAGATGGCCTTAAAAAAAGACGTCCCCTTCTTCCCCCAATCTCTGTGCCTCTATATCTTTAACTTGATTTTTTTCCCTTCCCCTTTTTGCTTCAGTGTGGACAGAGAAAAATATTGTTCTCTAAATAAGAAAAATACTCCAGACTTTATAAGGATTTGCTATAGTTGTATGTTGAATAAAATGGAAATAAGCAAAATCAATGTTTTGCTTCCATGTGTATCTATATGGTCCTTTCAAGCCTTGCAAAAGATGTTTGGTAATGGCTGGAAATGATACGGGATACTTTTTGGGCAGTCTGTTTGGTCCTTGTGGTGTATCGACCTGGAATCCCTGTACTACTTAAAACGCTTCGGAGATGAAAGGAAATAGCAAACTGGTTCTGTTAGACATCGGCAAAGGCCACAAAAAATACATGTATAAATCATGAGAAATTGAATCTCTCTGATTCAACAGTACAACAAAATTGTACCTGATAAAAATGTTGTTATTGAGCCTCTGCCTTCTGCATAGATTTTTTTGGTATTGGTTTTTTAGCGGTGGATTCTGCACATACATTAAATATAAGTAGGACTTGAAGTTGCAGGCATTTCTCAGTTCCTTTGCGTGGGCCTTATAGAGAACAGAAGAGAGGGCAGGCCGGACTCATGGCTGGAGTCTGACCTTCTGGTTTCTTACAAGCTTCAACTGAAGCAAAACAGTTCAACTTCCTCTTCTGTGTATGACAGGAAATTGAGCTGAAGTGGCTTAGAAAATGTGAGAACGCCATGAATGTAGTACATGGGGTTGGAAGGGTCTCCTGTTGTTGCAGGCATTTTGCTTTAACTTGACATGTTTATAAAACAGTTTACATCTTTAAAGTTTAGGGGTTTTACCCCTGCTGATTTGCTTAAACAGATTCTGGCTTTTATTTTCAGTTACTTGTCAGAATTTATACGGAAAAGTGATGAACCTAGTGAAAAGAGGGCTTGACATCAATTAATTTTAGCTATCTGCTCTGTGTTTCTCCTTGCTGATACACTCTTCCCACTGTAGTTTTCCCAAACTTCCTGTGGTTTTTCCTTATTGTCCTTATTGTTTTACATGATAGAGATGAGCTATTTCAAAACACTGTTCCAGGAAAGGAGGAATAAAATTTTGTGTTGCATCTGCTTATTTGTTGCCTTCCTTTTGCATCTTTGCCATTAAACTTTTTCTAGACCCTAGAAACTTATCTCAGGTAGTTTGTAAGGCTGGCTTAGCATCCTACCTTGCTCAAGCATCTTGAAGTATCAAGCTGTGTTAGCTTCCCAAAACTATATTCTCTTCAATCCTCAATAAAATACACTTACCAAAGTCTTTCAAAAGAAGAATAGGGGATAATGCATTTTTTTCTGTCCTATCATTAAAAAGTTTCTGTTGAAGTTTATCCCTAGTTTTTCTTTGCTCTCTTATTGATCATGAATGAGCACAATCATTATTGATCATGTCAATATGGTAGTGTGTATCTGTTCCTTAGAATGTACACTCATCTGTGTGTACGTGTGCAAAAAAGAAGAGGGTTTTTTTTTTTTGTGTATTTTCATGTGTGAATGTCTGCTTAAAGAGCAGTGCCACAGCCCAAGTCATCCCTCAATTGGTGCTATATGAGGCTCATATTTTCTTTCCTGGTAATATGTGAAAAACGTGCATTATTTCCTCTGAGTAGTTTTTTTTTCTTTGAAACCATACACAACAACATCATAGTTGCCGTGATAGAAATGAATTTTGATGATTTGAGTTTCACGACCAACATTTCAAGGAGTCAATTCCACTGAACTCATAAATAATGAATTCTTATTTTCAACTAGATGTAGTTAATACATAACAAGTCAATAGGGAAAATGTTAAATGACCTGGAGTGAACAGCTTTGGAGTTTTCCTTGTGTGTCAGTAGGTCTGCTGAAGGCTTTGCTAGCTTACCTTTAGGTTTTAAAGCATGGTCCAATCGGTTTAAATATTTGTGCTGAAATTTAAATCAGGTAGAACCTTGCTAATTTGTGCACCTTAGAATTACAGGCGCCAAAATGACAAGCTGCATGGATGGCTCAGCAGAAATGCTTGGAATTAAGGCTTTATTCCTCTAGAATTCCTTGTTACCAAATACACTCAGTCGGTTTACTATGTTAAGTCCTATTTGTGTTACTTAACATAGTAGCAAAGTCAATGTCAGGAAAAAGGTACTTTGTTTCTTTCTCCAGTCTTTTTTACCCTTCTTGTTTCACCTTTATGTATCTTTCCAAAATGTTACTGATTGTACTGGATCCTCTAGCTGCAAATTAGTTGATGCCCAGATGTCTGTGCATTAAAACAGAAATGCTAAATGCAATGGGAAGAAGATTCGGAAAAGGCAAAAACATTACAAGTTCTGAACTCTGTGTTTTTCTGTAATAACAAATGCTCTGAAAGAGAGAAATGTCTTTCATGGTAATGGCAGGACACTGACTGCATGCTTTAAAATGAATTAAAATTCTGAGCTTTCACTGTGCCATGTCATGCACACCTTCATTCTTGTTTTGTGTCCACTGGTGGCACATGCCTTGTGGTTGGAGTAGGGGATGCGAAGTCAGATGTATGTGACCAGCTGCTGTGGCTATTTGAAAGAGAAGTTCCTCTCTGTTTCTGTCAGTTTTTCTTTTATTGTTCACTAGATTCAGAAATTATTTATGTCCTTGTATGAAATTTGAGGTTTTATCTCGAGTGCAAAAAGAAACATAAAGGTAATGTGCTTAGGGCAACCAGTTGAGCCCTACCCACCCTGGTCCAGTTGGGGCAGGATGGGTGCCTGGAGTAATGTGTAAGAAGTTGGCTCATGGTAAGAAAATAGTTTTTCCCACTGCTCTTCCCAGACAAACTGGACCTGCTGATGGATAACTGTGTATGTGAGCTGTACCACGGAAAAAAAAGGTATCTTCTCAGAAGTACGTATATGAGAAACAGTAAAAGTCAAATTTTCAATAACCAAATTTACGTCCCTTCTTACTTGTAAATAAGAGGTTGCAATGACTGTCAATACATGTACTCGATTAGGCTACTGTTCAGCCATTTTTAATTGTTCCTAGGCAGTGCTTGACATTGGAGAAAAGATGTTTTCATTTTGGTTTTCATTATATGTGTGCATATATATATATATACCTTATTAACTGAAAGTTTAAGTGTTGTCCTTTAACATTGGTGTTTATTTCTGTACATGTTGATTTTGGTATCAAGCCTGAGCTGTGTACTTGCATTAATTTTATAGTGGGATAAAGTTATACCACTTTTGAAGTTAGTGGCAGCCAGAAAGTACTGGGAGTTGTTTACAAAAGAGTCCCATCGATTCCTCTTTTCTGTGGAAGCATTCAAGCAGGAAGACCTGCACAGTCTGTTTGGCACAGTAGCTGCTCTCAGCTGGCCTTGTGCCCTCCTGCTGTTAGTCAGGGCAAAGGATGTGCCAGATCCCGGGTTGTAACGGAGCAGAGCCTGCCTGCAAATCTGTTTGTAGTTAGCCTGGGGCCTTTTGGCAGCAGACTACAGCCGATTGATTTAGTTGCAATCCTTTTTCCTTAATATTTTCCATCTGGCCAACAATGACCTATAAAGACAGACACGAAACAGAGTTTGAATTATGAGGAGCATAATAGTAAAATGCTTCCAAATCTCACTCTAGAACCTGCACCAGTGGATCCCTGCCCCTGTGTAGCCCAGGGAGGTTTGTTCTAAACCACTGTTGCAGCAGTGGTGGTAAAAAAAGCGTTGTAGTTCTGAAGTTCATAATGATGTAATAGGGAAATGTACATTTCAGTTAAACTCTGGGTGTGTTTCCCTTCTTGCTCTTTCTTGCTTTCTATTGATCCTGAGTGGGAAGTGAAGCATTCTCAGTGAAAGCTTCCTAAAATTGTATCGTGGTGGAGGAGGCAGGCAGACAGGGAGCAGAGCAGAGGGAGGGAGGACGGGGATGGGAATATAGATGTATGTTACAGCTGAACTCAGGACAGTATGGAAACACTCTGAGGCACATAGCATCAGGTTTGGGGAACATACATTCTCATGGATGTGAATAAGGAGGTGATGTGTCCAAAGCTCTCAAATTCTGCAGGCATGGGTTAAGGCTTTCCAGAATGAGCCATGACCTGTGCTGTTGGTCAACTCTCCCAATTCTTCCCTATTGTCAGAGCAGAATTCTTGCCATGTAGGCAATTGCTCTAAGTTAAAGATGTTACTAGTTTGTCTCACCTCTGGAGTCCAAAGCACAAGTAGTCTTGTGCTGTATGTTGAACCACTTGGCAGTTTGTTTCATCTGGTAAGGTAACGTTGCAAGTATTCAAAGCCTCAGATCTTTAGAACCTAGAACTCTAGATAGTTCTCTTGAGGGGAAGGGGTTCTGTATTTTTTGTTTCTTCTGTCAATAAATATTTTCACTTGCTGACTGAAAACAATGATGAGATGTGCAGGGGCGAGGCAAGGAAACTTCTGCTCTCCTAGACTGAGTTTACCACAGATTTCGGTTGCTCCAACCATTTCCTGAAGCTGTTGACCATATAAACTAATGCAGGGCTCTTACCACGAGTCGCTTCTCCGCTGACAGTCCTTTGTTCTTGTTTCATTTCAGGCTGCTGTCTGCTGCTCATCATCATAGTGGCAGTAAAATTGGGGATCCCAGTTCAGGCACATTGTGTTTGTGGAAGTGCAGTCAGAGGCACAAGTGTGTTGGCATCAGGGCACTGCTGTCAAATAGAGCATTCCTGCAGGAAATAGTAATAATAGTAATAAAATAATAATAATGTGTAACAAGTTCTGTAACTTATAAAGAACTTATAAATAAGAACTTATTAATAGTATTATTAAACTGCCCTTCACTTTTTAATAGCATGAGGAATATGTGTAGAAGGGAGAAATTAATCCTTATGGTAATTTTGGGGAATAGGTAAAGGTAAGGGTGGATGGGTAAAAGACGCATCATGGATACGTGGTGGAAGAAGAAAGACCAGTTAGGATTTTCACTGTCTGTTATAATATTCCATGTATGATTTTTGGTCTTCCCCCACACCTATAACTGAAGGTAACTCTTGCCAAAATAAATAGTCTTAAAATAAATCATCTTGTGTAAGACCAGAGATTAGTTTTCAGGTGGAACAGTTACTGTCATGTAGCAGTCCTGGATTGGAACTGTCAATTGATTTAACTGAACAAACCCCAGGTAATTTTTATAGCTGTGATAGGTGCCATTCATTCTGAATATTCCCTCTTGGAGCAAAAATTAGGATATTGGTGTAGTGAAAGTAACATTTCTGTGCTGTCCTGCTGTTTTGGTTTATCTGTTCTGGTGTGCCTCTGGAAACAAAGTGTTCTGGCCTCAGATGTATTGAAGATAGGATGAGAGAGTTGGAGCTGTTCAGCCTGGAGAAGAGAAGGCTGCGTGGAGACCTCATAGCAGCCTCCAGTATGTGAAGGAGGCCTATAGGGATACTGGGGAGGGACTCTTCATGAGGGACTGTAGTGATAGGACAAGGGGTAACGGGTTCAAACTTAAACAGGGGAAGTTTAGATTGGATCTGAGGAAGAAATTCTTTACTGTAATGGTGGTGAGGCACTGCAATGGGTTGCCCAGGGAAGTTGTGAATGCTCCATCGCTGGCAGTGTTCAAGGCCGGATTGGACAGAGCCTTGGGTGGCATTGTTTAGTGGGAGGTGTCCCTGCCCTTGGCAGGGGGGTTGGAACTGGATGATCTTAAGGTCCTTTCCAACCCTGACTATTCTATGATTCTATGACTTTAACTGGCATCATTGGAATTGTGAAAATGTGAAACAAGAACAGTATTTGCTTTCAGAATGTGAGTAAATCTACAATATAAAGTTAGTTAGGACTTAAAAACATTTGATCTTAACACAGGATCCCTTAAAATACCCCCTCTCCCCCCTTCTCCTCTTCCCTCTACATTATCACTCCAGGGCAATGTGAATTTAACTGCTTTTAGTGAATTTAAAAGAATAGTGAAGATGTGTCAGAGGAAGTTCACTGCAGATTTTGCCACAGCTTTAATCTTGACTGCAAGTCAAAACACTTTTGTAACATATCAGTGAGAAGGATCACAACAAAAAATGTCAAGTGCTAGTAACACTAATGTATTGCTTCTGGTGGAATTGGATAAAGCTGAGAACACTGCATTCTAGTCCACTAGTTCCCTGGTCTTGCCTGCTGACCAGAAAGCATTTTTACTTAATTAATTAGGGCTTCATGTCACACCTTCTTTAGTTGCTGAACAACTGTAAGAGAAGTAATTAAATCATGTCACTTTTTATTACCTTTGGCCCTGGCTGATTGGCTTGGAAACTTCCATTTTAGGGCTAATGCAAACTGAATGAGTGCATCACCTTGGGGAAAACTGTTCCCTAGCATCAAAAAAGTAGGGAGGAAGTAGTTAAAGTGCAAGATGGATAGATCTTCTCTTCCACAAATGGACCACTTTTGGGTTGCTGTCTGAAGGCTTACAAAGCATGTCTCTCCGGAATGAGACCGTCCTGTACTTGCTGACAGATGTGTACAACATTCTCCCAACAAGGTTACATGGCAACTTCCTCCTTCAGAAATCAAGATGTGGCAGGAGCCCTCAGGTTATGCAGTGGTAATTGGAGAAGCAGGGGCTGTTCTGAGAGGTAAAACTGCTGAGAAAAGCTGCAGGAGTTGACTTCTGCATATTGTTTCAATAGAAAATGTGATTCAGCCACACTGTTATAATAGGAGAAAGGCTTTATCTGGCTTCATTGAGGCGGTGTTGTCTGGGCTGTGCATGGGTCTGAAATAGAAATCTTAATTTCCTCAGCTGTTAATGAATGTGTTGATAAGAGACAGATCTTCCTCCAGACTATACAATACAAATATTATTTACCTTACAGAGACTTCCCTCAGTGTGTTTTAGAATTAATTGGTGCATCAAGTTGAGCATTCAGAGACTCTGGGCAATCTCCTGTTTTCATCATTTGCTTAAACTGATTGTTAGCCAAGAAGTCTCATAAATGAAAATTGTGCCCTCTCACCAGTTAAAGGGACAGAGGATCTTTTCTGTTCACTTGTGTGTCATGTTTTCAGGAAGTCTGTTGATTGGGCTCATCAGCTGTGTTTCTGCAGGTATAGAGTCAAGTTCTGTCATACATTCATATGCTGCTTTTTACATCTAAATGGTTGGTGTGAAGCCTAAACCATTGTTCATTGTAGGCATAGACAAATCTGCAATCAAATATCGATTTTCTGACATGAGCCTTAAATAGTCTTCAGTTCAAGTACTGTGTTCATATCTTGTATTTCAAATGCTCATTTGCTGTAAGTAAAGTGATTCTTATGTGACTAACCTGTTTTTTCACATTCCCAAATTATGAATTTCAAGTGCTACCATAGCACTGAAATAATTATGAATCTCTTGCGTGCCTGTTTCGGCTGTGGTAGGATTTGAGTTTAACTTTTATGACTTGCTACCAATTGACTTAGGGACCAGACTTCATTTGTTATTAGGAGGCATGTCTACTGCCACTGAATATGTGAGGACTGCTTCACAGTAATGAAGTTCCCGCCCTTTGCAAGGGAAGTAAGAAAGATCTTGCTGCAGTTGATTCTTGCCAATAGGAAACAAAAGCAGTTCGGAGAATGTTCCGGAAGCAGGGAACATATAATTGATTTCTTCTCTTTTTCTTTGTTACTGAGATATGCTCATTCTCAACCCCAATTTTGTCTCTATTTAATGTACTAAAATACAGACAATCAACGTGGTATCCTAGAATGTTGTCTTATGAGCACGCAGGGATATGAAGCTACATTATCCAGCTTTGCTTCTTTGGTGTTGGAATGAAACAATGCTATCTGGGGGGAGAAAAAAGAGCCACTACGAAGCTGCCTGGGTTTACCAGTTTTTCTTAGTCTTCCTTCTATAGTCAGAAATGGAATATTTCCTGTGTGATCCTGAACTCTTCTTGTATGTATTGATATGATTCTCCATGATTTTTCTCCGTCAGCTCAAGGTGCTGATCCATGGGATGGGGATATTTACCACATGGCATACTTTTAGTAAGTAGATATTCCTTTCTGTGGCTCATGGCAATTAATTCTCTTTCTTATGTGGCAGTGTGATTCAGTAGTGAAGACCCTGCCCTTCCTCTATGATTAGCTAATTGATACTTTCCTTCCTTAAATATTGTTCTGACAGTTCTTGTTATTGTTCTTTAAATTTATCTTCCTGTCCTAGTGAGATGTTCCTTCCCACAGATGAGCATTGATGCTGCACAAGGCAGCTAGTTCTAGAAGTGTAATGTGTTGGACTGTTGGGAGCCACCCTCTGAACCTGCTGCAGTAATGGTGTGCGTGGCTTTTGAGCTGTGTTTATTACACGCAGAATTTCTGAATTCAGAGTTTTTGGCCCTCAGATCCTTTTCTGTTCTTTCTCCTCAGGCTTAACCGTAGGTTAATGGTGATTCAAAATGTTTGGGTGTCAAAAACACTCCTGCTTCAAGAACAAAAGGCCCTGTGAGAGACAGAGATTACAGAAAGCAGAAGTGGTGCTCAGCTTCAACTTTTCAATGTGTTAAAGTTCTTTAGTAGCCGAGCAGAAGTCCCTTCCAGCTTTTCAGTGTGGCTCTTGAGCACAGAGGTGCATAAAATCTATCTTCTCTTCAGGAATTTATTGGCATTACAGATGGTGATACAAAGTATGTGGAAGCCCTGAGGCTTCCAGACCCGCTGCAGTGGTGTGCTGTAGCGTGTTGTGTGTTTTGCTATAAGAAGCCTGTTTGATTTAGCATTAAAAGTTCGTAATTCTACTGAAATTTCAGTTGAAACTCAGTACTTACTAGAGGGCAGAGCTGAATAAGCACGTGGGGTTGGAGCCTGTAATGAAAAGGAGCTGTTTCTCTGGTCAAGGAAAAAGGGTTAATTTGCATTGGGATGAAAAGGCTGTTCAGGATCTACTATTTCAACCTGTGATAGACTTAGCAGTAGTCTTTGATCCCCAAATGAAATGTGATGGATTTCAACTGATGCCAGATGTCTCAAACCTAGTGGGATCTCGGATTGTCTGCCACATCTAGAATTCTCTCTTCCAGCACTTTCATGTGTGCTTTTAGCCGTGGGTTGAGAAGAGAGATTCCTTGACAAGCTAAGCCTTTGGAATCCTTTCTCTGTATTGTCACTTCAGGGGTGATCTTTAGGCTCTCATGCTGTCTAATGCATCCTACTGTTTTAAAATCAAGCCTCATGTGCCAAACTCCTCTAACTGCTTCATGACAGAGTTTTTTAAAGTCCAGGAAATTTAGTGCCAGAATAATGTCACTTTTCTCAGTTTAAGACTGTTCTCTGCCCTCTTATTTGTTAATCAGAGTATTTTACCCTGGCCAAGTAAAAACATTGTTCAGTGTATCCCTATTGACATTAAGTGGAACATAATCATTGTCTTTTTAACTCCAAGACTATCTCGTTGCATTTCATAAACCTTACTAAAAATTGTCAAGCACTTCAGTATATTCATCTTGTCACCAGGGCTGCTTTATGGGCTATCTTTTGCTTGTGGTTTTAATAAGAGTATAAAGACATGATCATCAGTGTTTGCCTTATAAATGCAAACAGGCTTTTTCTTTATGTACCTTTATTTCATGTCTCTGCTTCAGTTCTTTGCTCTTGAACATGCTTGAAAAATTTCTTGCTTGGTCCTAAACTAAAAAGCCCCGAAGATTTAGAGATTTCCCTTTGGAAAAGGAACAAGAGACATTATGATCGTGTTTGAGAGTTTATGGAGCTTCCCAATTGGTTTTACATCTACTAAACACCATTGGGTTTTATTATTGTTTTTTAAGATAATGCATTTGATCTCATAGAGTTAATCATTCTAGCATGCTGAATTTGAGGTGTACCTTGTCAGACCGCTTATATTAGCTGGCTACAGTAAGAACTGCGGCTTTCTACTCCATAAAAGCCTTGCGTAGTAGGGCTTGCCCTGCTGTAAAGCTGATCAAACTGCACAGTTCTTTTCTTCTGTCATCAGCCTGTGCCCCAGGCTTTAGAGATGTATGTACTCTCCAAAATCTACTCACACTTTTGCATTTTGTTTCAGCAGACCCGGGGTTCTTTCTTTAAATGAATTCCTTTCTCTTTTCTCCGTGTGGACTGACTGGAGAACTATCACTTGGCAAAGTTTTCCCAATGGTATGAATAACTTTTGTGTTAGAAGTTAAAAATCTGTGATTTTTAAAGAGGAATGATCTACCAGAGGGAAAACAGAAAGTCCCCAACAACAGAGCAAACCTTAAAGCTACTTCTGAAATAGATTAAGCATAAAGTATTCTACCATAAAATTCAGTAAACTTGCTAAAATTTTGCAGTGATCAGTAATTCACAAGAAAAAAGCCTGACTACTGAAGACACTTAATTTTGTATGTTTTAAAACGTGCCTGTATCTATGTGCTTGTGAATGTGCATTGTCCTTGTACAGAATATAGGATGTTAATGCATGGTCCTGTAGCCAAAAGATACGTATCCCTGTTTTCCAGTCTGAAGTGTAATGCCCCAGGTAGTTAAAGCACAGATTCTTCTTGTGTAAAATGCTTTCCAGTGGAAGTCCAAGGCATATTTTCATGGAAAAGCTCTTTCTTTTTCAGACTATAAAATTCTGTTGTTTCCTTCCTTCACAGAGGGCTTCTGCTTGAAGCAGGGGAGTTTACTGTGTGCTGGCTTGATAGGTGCTTCATGATGTTGCATACTGTAATGCTAAAGGTCTGAATTCATTTTATTTACATAAATTCCACAGTGCAGCTGCTCTGGACTTTTTTCCTTCCTCCCAAGGTTTTAGAGTGACCACAAAGAATCTGAGAAAGGGTGACAGCTTCGTCAAACTCAGACTTCAGTTCCATTTGTGATGTCCCAATTAGATGTTAGCACACTAACAAAAGCCCCTTGGAATGGTTATCTCAAGCTGCCCTTGCACTTTTTAGCTTGCCTAAAATGTAAAATTGTTACATCATAAATCTCTTTGTCACAGTTTTCTGGCTTGGTGTTGCTGAAGGGGTGTATTCAGCGCCTCTGAGCTGTCTTTTGTGAGAGGCTCTGCTGCTGCGTTTCAAGAGCCACTGTGGCCGTTTGGGGAGCGCTTGGGTTCAATGGTGGCATTTAGTGAACTTGGGAGGCTTTGTGCAAGTGAGACTTGCTGTAACTGCTTATCCTTGATCACACTGGGTGGAAAAACAGGAAAGACAATGTTTTAATTGACTTTCATTATTAATACAAAGTGGCAAGTCACCAAAGTAAGCACTTGCTTTGACAACTAAGTAATATTAAGATGCCCCGTAAGATGAGATGCACAAGTTCTGTGTGAGGCACTTTTGTGGGGTTATAAATGCTTCTAAAATATGTATGTGAGTCACGTGCTCAAGCTACAGAACTTTTAACTGAATCATGAATCGTGGAAAGATCACTCATGGCTGCTGATGAAAGGGAAGTTATAACAAAACAGGGGGAAAAGCAAAAAGGCAAGAAATCCTGTGAGAGTGAGAAGAGGAAGGCATTTGGGTGGCTTTCCACTGTGGAAGAGGCACTTACAAGGGGTTGAGGTCTTATGCAGAGACAAAACTTGAGAATAATAAAAACTCCAACCTAATGTTCAAAAAGGCTGATGGCTGATGCTGTGGAAGGTGAGCCTGCATCTCATCAACATGCACAGATGTTGCTATGGAGATTTGGGATATGTGTGTATGTGTTTAAGCTTACAAGTGTGAGAATGTGTCAATAGACTGTGTCTAGAAGAGAGAATAATGATGTACTGAGTTCCATAAGGTGTAGGGGAAGACACTGGAACACATAAATGGCTGAACTGGGAATTTAGCCTATGGAAATTCCCAACCGAGCACAGAGATGCCTTGATACTTTCAAATGCATTTTGTAAAAACGCTGGAAGAATTGAGGGAGATGAGGGGAAGAAAATGAGTGGGGTGGTGGTGGTGGGGAAATGAATACTGTATTCCTGCAAGGAAAATAACAGGCTCATCTGTCTTTGAGGAAGGACTATTTTATAGAAGATGCAGCTAAATGACTTAATTGGTCTTAATTGTTAAAAATCAAGGTGAAATTTGATCACTTACAAGGGAAATCACATTTTTAATGAAGGGAAGAAGTCTTCTGATGGTTGTGCTTTTGCTATTTTAATTGTATCTGCATAATCCCACTGAAGAGTATGGTGCCTGCAAACAAAACTTAGTTCATTATAAAACACAGTCAGCATTATTAACTTATAATAGAACATACCAGTTGATATGTTAATAATAGTGGTAGTAATAATAATTAACTCCATCTTTTTCCAGTTTTGCTGGATCTTACTTGAGATTTTGATCTCATATATTGCTCACATAAGGACTTGAAGTTTGGGACAGTGATGTTGCTTGGAGTGGACATGGAGAATAAGGAGTACATACACCTAATGGTAGAAGTCACTCGCATCATGTGAGCATGGCCATGCAAGGAAAGGTGTTTCACTCATTAGACCAACACTTTGGCACTTAAGAACCTGCTGGGTTTTGTGGTGACTTCGCTGCTTCAGCTAAGGACCAGGTCATCTGTGTTTTGTATTAATTATTCAGAGTCCATGAACTGAAACACCAGTGTGTTTTACTGACACATGCACAAGTCGTACTGGCAGAAGAAACACTTGGCCTGAATTTCCTCTTCCTTACACTTTTGTCAATCAAAAGTATTTCCAGTGAAGTTAGTGATGATGTTTACTAGGGTTTAAGTAAAAGCCAAGCTCATTATTGGCATAATTAAGTATTCCAGGCCACTGTAGATTATTGTATTAAGCAAAAGGTCAAGATTCAGGAGCTCCCTGAATCCAATCCTGGCTAATACAGACAGATTTTGTGAGCCTGTCACTACAGCGAAGCATGCCCATCTGTAAAATGGAAATGACTGTTCTGTTTAGCAAGGGAGATGGCAGTTGGTTATGCTGTTATCAAAATATATAGTATGTGTTATAAATAAATACATGTTAAAAATTCCACTTCTGATCTGTGTGAATGGAAGGAATAAAAGTTATGTGTGCTTACAACTTGGTCTATTAGGAGATACTGCATTAAATATGTTGATGTTAGACTAGTTACTCAGTCTCCTGAATTTCAAATGCCAAAGCTGTATTGGTCAGAGGTGCAGTTCTGCCTGTATATGGACTGGAAGTTGTTCTTGTATTAGGGTGGTAGTTGTCTTTGTAGGGTTCAAAGGAACCCAAAGATACTGCACTGTAAAAGTACAGCTTCCTTTCCAGAGTGTTTGCTTTGCTTTTTCATGGGGGCAGCACACCAGTAAAACTGAATGCTGGAGCTGTTAATGTTAAAAATAAGTTTTATAAGCAGTTGCTCTGGTAATTAGCAAATCTTCATAAATCATTTCACAACGTACCTGTTGCCACTGAGCTTTGCTGCTGCCACACTGGAATATCGGAGGGGTCTTGCTGCTGAAGTTCTCAATATACTTTTAAACTCTTCAGTGCTCCATGGGAGTTTATTTAGGCGAGTTCAGCTTTCACAATGTTCTTGGTCTTGCTTTCTCCTTCATTTGTTGTCTGTGACAATCAACAGTGGAAAGTCTGTCCCTTTGTACATTGACTTCATTGGAGATTTACCTTTCTAACAATAATTCTTAATTCCATTCCATGTTTGCCTAGCCTCTCTTTACCTTTGTCCTTGGATGTACATGGCATTTGTGAGATAGCCGCAGTGATTTAGTGGTGCATGTTATAACTCTCCTTCATTCTAATGAGCAATCAAAAGATATCAAAAGAAATGATAATGGTGAAATTTTCACATTTCAAATAAAGTCTATTTATTATCAAACCCTGTGTTCATTAGTAATGCTTCAGAAGTGGATGAGAAACAGCTGCTTTTCCCGAGGAAGTAATCTTTTACTCAATAAAGAAATCAACTGTATGCCATTCTAGATATGATGCTTGCACATTTCTCCTTTGCTGTTCTTAGAGATCTTTCATTTTCTTAGTTAATGTTGGACAATTCCATTTGATTGAATTAGCCTTTGAATATAGACAGTCACTCTAATAGAGTTATTCTCTGGGCTGATGTGTCTATTGGAAGACAGTCTTTATATTCTGATGGAGATAAGCCAGTAGCTTTCGTGAGTTTGTGCAATTTCAAGTCCCATAACTTACTACGTTTGATTTGTTTTACATAAGGCAGCAGCCAAAACCCTGTACTGAAGTTGTGTGTTAAAGCGTACGAGTGGATTAATCTGTTGAAAAACGCAAAGCTGAATTGACTCAGTGCAGCAGTGTAATCTGTGGAGCAGCCAATATTGGGTGATGACATTTTCTGACAAGTGTAACTTTTGAAGTATAGACTGGGCTTGTGAGCACAGTGCTGGTTGGTGAGTTGTTCCATCTGCACCACTGGCTGCTTACATCCCTCCTCTTCCCCCATCCCCGCATCTCCCTCTGCAGTCCAGGTACAAAAGCTCTACTTCTTGTAAGTCTACTCCAGTGAAGGTGTAGCTCCTCATAACTGCAAACACCCTATGCAAGGGTTTGTTATCATGCTAATACACCCATTTTTACATCTTACCTGTTGTCTCAGCCTGGCCTGCCCGTTCTTGGGCTTGCATCACTGCTCTTTAAACACCACATTTTGGAAACACTTGTATTTACAAGCTGCAATACAGTGCTGTTGTCTTAACGTTTTGACTGACCCTAATTGCTGTGACACATGTAACTAATGATGTTTTGTACTTCCAAGGAGTGCACTAAAAAGGTGATGACATATGAGTTACTGAATAAGGTACTGTGCAACTTGTGCTGTAGAGTTTGTGCAGACCTTATGGAGCATAATAAGCAGTTTTCCTGCACACATACTTGCTTCCCATCAGACTGGCCTGTCTCCAGCACTGAGGCTGCACTGCGCACTGGGGGTTTAGAGGGAGAGAGCAGCAGAGCCCTGAACGGTCTCTCAGCTTGCAGAGGCCTGATTTGATTAGGCTTTGATTTGATTCACATGATTTGTGGCAAATATGTCACCGTGTGTGCGTGCGTGTGTGTGAGGAAACTGAAAACAGGTGTAATTTAACAAAATGAAAATCTCAGATTGCCTTTTTTTTTTTGTTTACTCTTCAACCACAATCTGATTTATGCTCATTGGAGTCTTTGAACTTCAGCTCCCTTGAAGAATCTCCAGTCTGTCGCTTTTTGATGTTGCTGGAAGGGGGATGTGTGTGTGCGGGTGCATGCGCTCCTGAGCTATGGTGCTCTGGGCAATCTCACTCCATAGCGCTTCCCTTCCTTTGTTTAACCTATGACCTGTGAAAACAAGAGTTAATCAAAAGTTCTAAGGTAGCTAAGAGGAAGGGGAAGTGTTTGGTTACAAATTAAATATGAGCAAGTCATAAGCCATAAATCTTCAGTAGTGCTACCAGTTGTGCTGCTTCAGTTGCATGTGGGACAGAAAGCTTTTGGTTATAAATTCAACCTCCATTTCTTTGCAGGGGTGTTTAGAGCCTGCCTTGAGGATTTGCTTTTTGGAAGAAAGCATCCGTGTCTTTTTTTTTTTTTTTCTTTTGTCAGAGATGTAGAAACATGCAAGTAATTGCATTTCCTGATTTTAATGTTTTAGGGGGGCAACTGTAACTGGTCACAGTTTGGTCTAATAAAAGCAGGATTGTTTAACTCTGAGTAGTAAACACATGGAATAAGTGATGAAGTAAAACTATTGGAAATGGCAGGATAAATTAGTTTTCTAATGCATCCAAGAGTTTCAGGGTGAGAGAGAAAGATCCTGAATTCTGTGAAGGAGGAAGGTGAAAATTGACGTGAGATGGTCTATACAATTTATACAACATTGTGGTGGGTTGGTTTGTTTTATCTGGTATTGCACCTCCCTCAAGCAAGAGCTACAGGGATTCCTGTGTATTGTTAAGTGTTGAGGTCTTCAAATACCCACCAACTTCCTCACTTCAACACAGTGAGGCTTCTCTCCTCAAAATGGAAAGGTGTTCTTAAAATGAGAAAGGGAAGTGCTTGTGCTGTGATGCTAAATCATTATTTGGAAAACACTGATTAAAAGAAGACGGAATTACTGTTAAACAAAGGATAATACTGAAGTCTGATATAAGATACTACACTGAAGAGAAATGGGAAAGCCAATAAGAAGTGCACCACAATAGCAGAAATAGGGCTCTGCCTTCCCTTCTGGTGCATGGAGGGTTTGCTGTTGCTTTGATGTTCTGGGAATATGAGACTTGACGAAAGTCATAGGAGTTATTTTCTAGGTGTTGAACTAAAATAAAATTGAATTAAAGTATTCTTGGGGATAGAACATGCAGATTTGTCACATTTGATGTACTCCAGTCTGTTGTGAGGTGAGGTCTGGATATGAACAAACAAGTCCCAACAATACAGGTGTGGAAATCTTTGAAGAAAGAACGCAACCTTGGGTTCAGAAGAGGCATTGTCCGGTTGGGTACAGGCACCACATGTTGCCATCCGTGCTGAGGATGTGGTCTGGGTTAAGGCTTCAAACAAAGTGCAGCTCTGGCAAAGCAGAAGATGCAGTAACTCACATTTTTGATTGCTGTTACAATACATTCTACACATACTTTATAAACAGAGTAATATTTTAGAAGATTCTTATTGTAACTCCCATCAATGGAGTTTTCCAGGAAGGTCCCTGAGCAATTAAGTAGAACTTTAAATATGCCTTCCTGAAGCAGGGTTTGGTTTCATACCGTCAGGGAGCTTTCAGCTGCCTTGGTTTTCTCTCTTTTCAAACTCCTTTGATAGCTGCCTTGCAGGGATTTGTTTACCAGGTTCTTAATCTCTACTTAGGAGATAGGTTTTGAGAGGATTTCTTGTTACCCTTGTAATGGCTTTTAACTCTGCTGAAGTTTATTTAACAAAACAGACAGAAAGAAACTTATCTTCTAACTAATCCTTCTTGATTGTTTACAATATAATGCCAAACTTAAATGCTGTTTAAAGTGGTAATTGTCTGTCTTTCTGCTCTATTCTAATACATAGTTTGTAAAGATGCTTAGAGCGTATTAATTTAAATGATAATACTGTCATATAACATGAAAAGTTAAGTTGCTTATCAGTATATTTTGATAAGCTACTTACATTTTACAGTAGCATTTGCAGCCTTCAAACAAATGTTAATGATGGAGTGCCATTCACTTTATCTGTCTCATATATAGCTTCTCACTTCATTTATTACTAAAAGCTGTACAGTTAGGAACCATGGGGCACTCAATTCTTTGCAGTTGTCAGGATGAAGTCATATTTTATAAAAGCTTTAAATTCTGTCTAACTATATCAAAATAGAATCCATTTGCTTCAGAAAGCATCTGTGATTAAAAGAAGAATCTGTTTGTGCGTCATGCAAACCTGCATTGCTATTTGCTGCAGCTGAGGGGAAATTCCTCTGGTATTTAACAGGAGTTGAAATAAAGACCCATGCTGTGAAAATAGAGCACAAAATCATACCAAAGCAGACTGTAGTGAAAAGCAGCATCTTAGCTCTCTATCTTATTTCATGGTATGAATGTGATTTTTCTATATGTTTGTCTTAATTTTGTTTCTCTTTTTCTTTGTAAGATGAGTGCGAATTTACCAAAGGTAAAGTTTCTGTTTGACCTAACTAATGGCTGGGCTAAGTACAATGATGAAATAACATTCAACAGCAGTTAAAAACTGAGATACTGGTTATGCAGTTAGTTGTATCAGATTTACAACTGTGTTTTCTGGGCTGTACAGAGCTATTCCACATAGACTTTTGGAAATCACTATAATTAAAAATGTTCCACCATACATGAACATCAGTGTGCATTTACACAGGCTGAAAACTGCCGTTGGGTTGTGTGTTTGTTCTGCAGGGATGAAGAGGAGGGTGAGCTTGTTTACACTGGGGAGGAGGATGCACTGAATCTCAGTCCTCAAAGGAAGGGGTTGCCACAACCTCTGGCAGTGTCCTTCAAATGGAAGGTCTCATGTGGCTTTCCTAAGAGATATTTATGAAGTGCCATGTTCAGTGAAGGGTGTTGGTAGGATGCATCTGTATCATAAAGGCCAGCAATGTCAGATTTAATAACTGAGATTTTGCAAATTATGTTTTCCTTTCTGTTTTCTTTGTAGTTACCTCCCATGGTTTGAAGTCTTCTATAAGCTGCTCAATGTCTTGGCAGATTATTCAGCAAAAGGACAGGTATTATTGTAAAGCACTAATTCTCCTTTTCCCTGCTCCAGTATCAAATGAGAGAGAGAGGATGAAAACAAGCTGGTTTAAGAAGTGCTTATATCAGAGATGACCATGTCAATTATTGATCTGCACAATGCAGTTACACAGAAGATCATATTCAGCCAAGCTGAAAGCTGGGCAAGTGCCTTTGAAAACTAAATTATTTTGGGGAAAAGATGAAGTCCAAGGCTGTGACTGTGGATCCAACCCAATTTAGTGTTTTTTCTGCAGTCACCCATATGCACATACCTGAACTGTATTCAGCCCATCCATGTAATTCCTCTATTGCAGACTAAGCCATTAGAAATTGCTTATAGGTTTATAAATTATAATTCATGACACAGAGATATCCCATATGTGATTGCAGCACCTAGCCTGGTTTCACGTATTTAAGGCATTACAAGTATAATCTTTCCAGTTTGGTTGGTGCTTTGATTTATTACGATTTTGTGGTAGTAACTGTATTTTGCATTTGTCAGAATCATTCACGTTTAAGGTAGAAGCGCTCAGGATCACATCTTCATCCAAATGGATTATATGCATTTGGCTTTACCCTAAGCAAGTGAGATGTTACAAAGAAGTTGTGGTAAAAAGTGGCTTGCTCTGAGCTTAGTAACTGTCTAGTACATAGGTTGTGACTCTGTATGTTGCAGAAATATGTAGAAATACATCTGAAAAAAGAAGTATTCTTACAAACTCAGGTTGTAAAACCCGGCATTCAGAGGTGTAATGTATAAATCTATTTCACATTTTTCTTTACACTTGCAAAATCTCTACGCCCCCAAATTCCACAAACATTGCCCTTCTGTCTTGGAGTTCTGCTTGTCACAGCAGTGCCTACTTATATTCTTCTTATTCTTTCTTTTGCCCTTCTTCTTGTTTCAGGATAGTCAAAGGAGTGAGCTCCTAGAAACATTTCATAAACTTGCCATCCCTGAGCCAGGAACCTCTGTTCATCTTGGAGTGGTAAGTGGAGTGGGAGAGGCATAAAATGAGGTGTTTAGTTTTCATTATGTATCACAATAGAGGAATGTCAAAAGCAATTCTCCTTTTTGGAACTTGGTACACAGATGTTGTTTTCCTGTGAGGACACAGAGCTGTGAAATTCCCCTTTTCACATTTGGGGCCCTCTGTTTCCCTTTCCTTGACCTCAAATGTCTTTGAAATGCTGTTCTTTGGTTGGAGGAAGATTGTGTATATTCCCCACTGAAATTTCTCACCATGTCGTCTGTGGCCTGCAAGAGGTCACAGAGCAGCACCATGACATTTATTGCCCACACTTCTGCAGAACTCCTACATCTTGCAGGTATAAAAGGGGGACAAAGCTGGAAAGCAAACAGTCACCTACCTGTCCTGGCAGCATTTTGAGTATTAGCTGTTTATCACATCTTTTGCTTCCTTTTTCTCTCCTCAAGAAAAAAGACTCACACAAATGGACTTATTTAATATTTATATCTTCCAGAAAAATTAATGAAGATTAAAAGAATAGAAATGTGGGCTTTTATTGGCGTGACTGTATTTGGAATTTAGTCTTTCGGGTTTTTTGTCTTCATATTAATTTTTGCAGAACAACTTTGTGTTCCAGCCTGTAGTGAAAGACTACTTGAGATGCACATTACCGCAGTTGCCAATTAGTCATTTAGAGCTCACATGGAAATCAGTGGTGTGTGCAGCCACAGTTCTCTTCTCCCTCTCATTTCCTTTGCTCCTTCTAAAGTACTTTTTGGCACCAAGCAGCTTACTCTCATCACTTCACCCTGTAATGTCAGTCGACAGGTAACAGTTGTTTGGCCTCGGTAGGTCACCAGCTGGCAGCAGCAATGTCCCAGTCCTCTGGAGGCAAGCTCTTTTCTGAACAGCATTTCTGTTTAGGGGACAAGCTGTCTCAAAAGGCAATGATCAGTTGGGATAGTTCACGTTTTTCATACCAGTGGTTTCAAGGAATGCTGCTGGTCTCCTCTTGTCTCAGGCATTTCATGGGTGATGAAGCAAGAAAGGATATAAAAGAAGCAGCCAAGGGACTGTTCACTGGGGTGTCTTTACACATTTTCTTTTGACTGTTTGCAAGCCTGCTTTGGGGTCAGAGTGAGGTTCCTATATGTGATACAGTTGTTGATACTGTTCTGTATCTTTGCATTGCATCTTTTGAACTAAACTGAAACAGTGATAGATCAAAAAGCGAGAAATTGTGTTTATACATTTAGTGTCTATATTCAGCGTGGCTGTTATAGCCGCTTGCTATTTCGGGTTATAGACTGTTCATGAAGCACTGAAATGTCTGAGAGATATATATACACACACACACATATATATATTTCCACAAGAAAATTGTGGCAGTTGTGGAGCTATGCCAGGGATATAACCACCTTCAAAGCTTCAGCAAGGAATTAATCAATAGCCCTAAGACGAATTATGAGACTCTTAAAAATAATCTGAATGGTATACAGTGCTGATTTACACAAGCGATTGAGGTGTATTTTCTCTCTTGCTTTCTCGAAGACCTAACTGAGGATCGTGCAGGTCATGTGTGGTCAGATTGGGAACTAGAGGGCACCTGGTCTTTTGGAATGCAGACAGTCAAAAAATGTAACAATGTGATGGATTATGAGATGTGGTCTTTCAAAATGTGCTTTTTAAGGCTTATAAAAGTGACCTAGAACTTTAGTAACGTTTTTCACATAAGTAGGCATAAAACTTAAAAATTAGGAAGAATTTCTCAGCAAATTTCCATAACTTCACCATTTTCTTGAATGAAATTTAGAGATGCTGTAAGTCAGAAAGGGAGCTGCGTGCTGATGTTTCCTGTAGTCCTTCATGCAAGATGTGGGGAAGATGTCTTGAACATAGACTGCCTTGGAGTTTCCTTGGCATATATCATATGTTGTTTGAGTCTGTGTTGGTGTCTCTGAAGAACAAAAAAATGGAATACAACTTTTCAGAAGCATTTAATACTTTCTGTCCTAATGCATTTCATATTGCATGTGTGATCTGAGAATCCACCTTTGAAACCCATGACAAAGACGTTGTACTGGTAGTTGGTAACAAACATTCTGTCAATTTTTACGTAGCTGAGCAACTGCTATTACTGCTGTTACTAATACCAAGCGATACATTAAATTGTAATAATAAATATTTGCTCTTCTTTTTAGCACTCTTACTTTACTGTGCCTGACACCAGAGAGCTTCCGAGTATACCTGAAAATGTGAGTACTCCAGAGGACCATGCACTTTACCTGGGAATGATCAAGAGATTTTGCCTCATTTGTGGATGATTTGTATAGCAGATACATTTGGTTCTTTTTGTTTCTGTGTTATAACATTGTTGCTAGCTTTTTTGGGGTTGTAGACTTTCGCTGCCATGTATCCTGTCAGCAGATTTAATAGATGTGCTCTATCTTCTCAGGTACTTCATTTTTGTAGAAACATGATACATTAGGAGTAATTCAGGAGTCAAATCCTGTCCTAATCCACACATGAAGTTACTTGTTGATAGGGTTTATATTTTATGTTCATCTCTTTTATGCTAATCTGCTTAAATTTTAGCAATTTTTGTTTGATAAGCCTCAAATCACCTGGAGAGCAAGGAAGGAAGCTTATTTCCCTTTTGTGGGCTGGTGGATTGGAAGGCAGGGAGTAATGAGCTAGTAATGGTAAGAAACCAGTGGCAGGGATTAAAGCTTAGATTGTCTGCCTTGGACCTGCTTTAACTGATATGGAACAGCTTAATAGCACAGTACGTAGTAAAGGCTTCAGGAAGTATAGCTGCATTTATGCTGTGTTGATTATGTCTGCTGGTGATGTTCGCTTTATATTCGAAGGTATGAGTCAGCTTCCCAAAACATTTGAGCAGAAGACATGATGAATGTTCATGAGTCAAAGGCTGTTATAAAAGCAGAGGCCTTGGGCCAGAAGGAGTTGGAAACCCTTTGAAAGCTGAACGCTCAGCCTTAACGGGTGGGAGGGAGTGCCAAGTGATGCTAAAAAGCATCCTCTTTGAATCATTGAGTGGTGCTGATGTGCCTCAGAGGGGCTGTGACTGTTTCCTGGGTATCCTGTGCAGCTGTGTCACTGCCAAGGGTGCACTCAACAGTGTCTGGGGGTAACCAGGGTACCTCTGGGAACAGAAGAGGGAAAACATTTCAGTTAACAAATACATGTGCTCCTGTACTTATATACATATACATGCACATATACCTAAAGTAAAAAAGCTAGGTCTCATTGTAAGAAAGAAAAGTATTAAAAATCAGATCCATTGATCTAACTGTTGTAGCAGTTGACTTCTATGTCTCAGGCATTTTGCTTGCTTATGCTTTTTTCTAATGAGTTATGGGTAATTTCTTATGTGTATTTTATCTTCCTGTTAATGCAACTTTCATGTAGAATTGGAGCACATTAGGGAATGATACAAGGACATTAAATGAGCATAAATCTTCACGGATTTCAATCAGTTGGCCTCATTTATTCAAAATTCTACGTATCTTATCAGTAATTACATTTAAACCCCGTATTAGCAAAAGTTTTAGTAGTGCCAAACTTTGAAGTTCTATGTGATGATTAATGGAGAGCTGCGCAGAAGTCTATTTGGAATGTTAACAAACTTTATTATCTGACTTTGTGTCAGATCAATATGTTTAATGAGTCACAAACGCATTTAACGTGGACACTTTCATGTAGCAGCTGAGCACTGGCTTTTCCCAAAGATTTAAGTCATTTGAAAGATTTGTAAATGTTTTGTGAATTCAGAATTAAATGTGGGTGCATTGCAGATTACAGTGCAAGACTGCAGCTTCCCTGGTAGTATCTGTTGTGTTTCAGATACCAGGGAAGTTACCAGTCTGAAATGATGGCATGTTCTTGGTGTGATGTTCCTGGTGTACTTTTGTATCACCGAGTCCTGTATTTCAGAATGCCTGATTTTTCACTCATCTATTATAACACATCTTTTGCTACCTGTTTTTCTTAAGCCCTTTCCCTTTTACTTCTATATTTACACCATTTGACAAAGTGTATTGTCATTGTTTTGTTCTCTGAAACAACATCACGGCATTATAGAAGTGTTAGCTGCACACCAGATCACCTACCCCATGCTAGACTATGATTGCGATGTTTGAAAGAACACAAGCTTCTAAATAAAATGAGAGATTTCTGAAGGAGAATGGAGAAGGAAACCTGACTCAATTCTGTTGACTCGTTCTAAGAGGGACTTTGCTGAAGTCTTCTACATGGAGCTGTTCAAGAGCAGACTAACATAAGTGAGCTACAATCCGTGTCTGGGCTTCACTCTTTGCAGAGGGCTCATTGGCTTATTCCTTCAGGGAGAAATTCTTCATTAGATGATGGAGGAAGAAAAGTACATGATATTTTTTCCTATGTCAAGTCACTGTGCATGTGTGTTTACTGGTATTAGATAGGTGATCAAATAGGTGATTGATGTAGGAATGAGCTTTTAAAGGAGCATAAAGGAATTCTGTAACACTCTTAGTGAGTTTTGAGAGGAGTGGGGATACCTGCTCCCAATTCTATTTTGAAAATCCCACTTTTACTCCCCCAGGAATGGCTTCAATCCTGGGAAACAAAATACCCAACAGTTCTACTGCAAATTGGAACGCATTCATTTGTATTTATTTAACTCATTCATGGTTTTGTCACTTACGAGACGTATCTTTCAAAATACATGTGTAAGTCCCAATTCCATCTTCAAAGATGACAGCTTTCTTATAAATAAAACTTCGAGCTAACACGTGAATTTCCTCAGTATCAATACATTACCATACAGCCCACATGCTTCACAGGTGTCACTGGCAAATTTCTGAGAGCAGAGAAGACTAAATCCTTACAAATCTTTCCATCTGAAGGTACATCTCTATGTCAAAGCCAGTATTTCACTAGACTAAACTTGATGAAAGAATAATTTCAAATGAAGTCCCTGAGTCCATTTTCCTCTCGCTAGTGGATGCTGTCACCTTACAACCATGTCCATGCACACACAGATCTGCATCTCCAGGCAGAACATGGGGATGTCAGCTGCACCAAAGGGAGTTCAATGCCATACGAAGTCTTTTAATGCACACTATTTGCAGTGATTGTGTCGTCATGCACCAGTGTTTTGGCGTCGTGGAAAGATGGGTGAGAGGGGGAAGAAGAGCCATAGAGAAGACAGCTTATGTTTAGACAAAAATATCATGCTAATCAGCACAGATGGGATGAGAAATACAGAAAAAGTACATGATAGTTTAATAGGTTTTTGGCAAAATATGTTGGCTTCTTATTTCCCCCCCCTTTCTTTGGATATACCTGTCTGTAACTCCAGCTTTCCAGTAACAAAGACCTCACTGATGCTTTATATTAACATACTTGAAGCTAATCACAATGAGCTCAGTTTTTCTCTGTCTACACAGTGGTACAAAAGTCTTCCAAATACAATGCTTAATTTTTCTTCAGTTCTTTGTGTTTGGATGGCAAGCTGTGGAACATATTTTTGCACAGTATGAAGCATCTTGGCAGACTTCTCAGGCCAAGTATTGGTGGTTTTAGAGTTATCTTTGGATCTGTCAAAAGTGCTAATAGGCTTTGTTGAGCTTCTTTAAGTTTCTAAATCATATTTGCTTTTTTGCTTTTCTGCACTTTTTTATTTAACGATGATTAAGATTGCACTTGAATTCATGACTAATCTGATTTTGTTCTCCCATGTGCTTTTTGTATAAGACTGCCTTTAGCATACAGCAACCCTTCCGTATCTGTAAGAAGCTATTCGGAAATGAATTAATGAATTCCCTTCTTCAGCATTTTGGACATTTACCTTGTCCTCCACCACCCCTGCCTTGTTTGTTTCTTTAATTCTCTGTTCTAAGAAGTGAAAATATCCTCTACACACAAACCTTTTTTTGTAGTACGTTTTGATCAAGTTACCTACATTGTGGCTTTCTAGTTTTGATAATAAAGATCTTAGGCTCACATTCTGCTGTTTATTAGAAAACAGCTTAACTGTTTAGTAAATGATAGATGATTCATAACACTGCAGCATGTGCACAGGGCAGTTACATTGGTAGTAAGGAATGGATGATGATGTTGTTGGCTAATGGGCAATGGACTGGCTCTTGTGCAGTTTACTTGGTTTTATTTCCTGAATTTCAGTTATTTACAGTATTTTTTACATTGGTGCTTTTTAATATTGGGAGCAGCAAAGCCATGGAAGGAATCTGTGGTGTCTCTTGGCAGTGTATGTGTAACATTTTGGCACTGTTACCTGTGTCTTGATCTTTCTGTAATTTAAGGACAGATCGCAGATGTGCTTCGCTTACAATATTCTCCTACTGCTGTTAATTTTCTTTATTCTGTATAAACCTGCTGATCACTGAAGTAAAATTGGGTGTTTGAATCCCGCCTCTTCGCCAGAGATGGGCATCCAGGAATTCTGTCTCCTTCCTCATTTCCCCAACCCCAAGGAAGCGCTTTCTTGTCTTCCAAGAGGGAACCTGTGTCTGGGTGCATGAGGTCAGGAGCTCAGACAACCTCTGTAACTGTTTGTAAATTGCCTCTTAAATGCCCGTATGTATTTCCAGTTATCAGCATTGCTCTAGCATAGACTGTGCTTACATTTGAATTTGCCATATTAGAACTGTCCTCTTAAGAGAGCTAGGTTTATTGTTGGGGTGTGAAATGGGGTTTTTTTGGTACTTAATCAGTCAACTTTAAAGTGACCATAAAAGTGACAGAACATGTTTTTCTCAGAGAAGTGTCTGATATATAAAGAAACTGTATGTGAAACATCATCCATTTTATTGTTCCAGGACCTAGCTCCTCAAAAGTTAGGAGAAAGATACTGCAGTTAAAAAGTACTCTGACATAAGGTGACATACTGCTTGCTTTTGTTAAGCCACATACTGGCTGTAGCATAATAGGAGGATGAAATGTGGTAGATATTTTTTTTGGGGGGAAGGACACTTATTTTTTTGAATTTTTGTAAAAATTCACTTTGTAAAATGAATAAAAAATTATTCTTTCTCTTCCCAGAGAAACCTGACAGAGTATTTTGTAGCAGTTGATGTCAACAACATGCTGCACCTCTATGCCAGTATGCTGTATGAACGCCGCATCCTCATTTGTTGTAGTAAGCTGAGCACTGTAAGTAAAATGCAGAATAATTTCTTCTATTCACAGTATTTCAATGACAGTCATATATAAGACATGATCTGATGATCTCCAGGTCCCCTTCCAGCCTCAGCTATGCAACCTCTCAGCTCAATTCTGTGGTTCTTTGTGGTGATTTTACTTAATCTCTGAGGGTATGGTGGTGTTCAAGGCCAGGTTGGACAGAACCTTGGGTGACATGGTTTAGTGGGAGGTGTCTCTGCCCATGCAGGGGGGTTGGAACTGGATGGTCTTAAGGTCCTTTCCAACCCTAACTATTCTATGATTAAATGAAAAATGGTCTTTTAGATGCAGGAATTCTTGGGGGTGTTTAGTACAGAAATATACAAACATTTATGCTGAAGTGAAGTCCTTTTTTCATAATTCACTTGTCAGGAAAAAAAATGGATAAATCATAATAGTGTCAGCTGGATGTTCCAGTGACCTTCTCTGGACGGACTAAAACACATTGACAATTCACGTTTTTGCAGTTTGGTCTGATAAGGTGTAGCCTTAATGCTACTTAGGCTCCATCAAGTGTCTGAGAGATGAAAGCTGCTGAATACTCTAGAGTCCTCTCTTCTGAAAATGGCTGGACATCAAAACAAGCACGCAGCTTGATTCAGTTCAAAGTTTTGTGTTACGCATTTCAAGGTTTATCCATCAATAAGATTGTGATTTACTTTATAAAAGAAAATGTTCGGGTTTCATTCTGTTTGCTCTGTAAATGGCTATTGATTGCTTTCCTTTATGAATGAAGAGCATAAGATGGTTTAACTAATTTTGCTTTCTAGCGCTACGGACTAAGTACTTGAGTGGTCCTTTCTAAAATACAAGCTTCAATTTCCATTTTGTATGGATTTAACTAGTCTCTTACTGTATGACCATAACCCACTTTATTTTGAGACAAAAACTGCTTCATGGAATTCCAATTACTATGGAAGTCTGAAATTATGTACATAAAATCACGTATGGATGGTCTGTTGATACAGGGCAGAGAAATGAAAGAGAGTAGGACCTTTGCTTTATCTCAGAATAACTATTACAACGTTGCTTTGAAAGGTAAGCGAAGCCAGGAGAGTTAGAATAATCTCTGGGACTTGTTAGTAATCGTTAGCAGTTTACAATCAATCCCACATTTAACTGAAAGAATGTAAGTATTATAAAGTTTAATAGCACTGAAAACTTGTAAAATCTTAACTTTCCTATCTGCCAGGTGTTCTATGTGCTCCCTACTAAAATAGGGGAAAATTCGTCCACTCTTGGTGATGGAATAAAAGGAAAAGGGGAAGTGTTTATTTCAGAAACCTAAAGAATGAAGAGTAAATTATTGAGAGGGGGGAAGAAGAGAATGGCCGTCCAAAGCATTTCAGAATTGGTGTGGTTGGTTGGTTTAATCTCTCCCTTTGTGACAGAGCCTGGGAAGAAGAATTACTTACCTGTCACTTTGCCTTCCCTTAATGAGCCATTTCACAAATAGGGTTGTGTTTTCTTCCCTATCTTTCTGCTATTTCTCTTCCTTTTGCCTCTGTCCAAGATAAAAGCATGTCGGGTTCTTCGGTAGGGAGGGGTATTCATACTGTGTTCTTATCTTACAACTTCATATATAAACTGCTCCAAGATTGTAGTGACAGTGTAAGACAGGTTTGAAGTGTTGGGCCGGAGCCAGCGATTCCTTCCCTGCGCGCTCCGCTCTGCATGTTCCAGCAGTAGGAACAAGCTGCATTATTTTATTTCAAACTGTGCTCAGCGGAAGCCAAGACCTTGTAACTGGAAACGTACCAAGCTGAGAATTCTCAGAGTAAAGTGAGGGTGGGGTGGTGCTGAGGGGGATTGGTTTCTTTGTTTTTAGGTTTTTAACTAAAAAGTGGAAGGGGCCTATTTGTGGTTAATTCCAGTTAACGTGGAGGTACGTGGCACACTTCATACTTAAGGCTTGAATTTAATATCAGTTAAGGAAGAAAATGGAAGAGTCCTGGGTAAGAAAGTCTTTTATAATAGAATAAATTCTGTGCTATAATTTAATTTGAAATCTCCTTAATGTAGTGAAGTTGAAGAAGATGTAGTGGTAACTGGATCTGTTTATCAGCTATTTTATAAACCGCATGTAATAAACCTGTGGAAGAATTATTGCTCTTTTCTTGCATTTTATCTCTTTTTTTCCCTGCAAAAGGAATCTCAGATAATTTCTCAGGGTGTTAAAGCAATTATTCGTGTTAAATTTCTCTGTGTTTCCTGTGCTCTACTCAAGAAAAGCTAGATATGAACCAGAATGCCTAAAACCCTTGTGCTTTGCAAAAGAGCACCTGCTGGTGGGAGCGTGCTGTTGCAAAAATGAAATGAGCTTTCCTTGTGTCCAGTATTTCCTTTTCCACATGAACCTGCTCCTGCTGCCTTGCTGCAACAAGCTCGCACAGTTCTTGTTCTGTAGCAGCCTTACAACTAATGTTGCAAATGTGCAAGCTCTTCCTTCCCAAAAGCTCTATCTCTGTCCCTAAAACTTGCCAGTTAAGTCTGGACCTTCATACACAGCCTTTATAACAGTCTCGCTTTCATAGCTTTATTGTTGTATAGCTCAGTTTTAAGCTTTCTACTTTGTTTTTAGCCCTGAGTAATGCAGAGGAATTATCTTACAAGCATGCCAAAGGTGGTATATGTTTACTAGTATATGTTGCACATCTGTAGCCATGTACTACAGCCATCCATCAGAGAGAGAAATGTGCACTGGAAAGAGGCCTGTTGTAGTTCAGCATCATTTTATAACTTTTATATGTGTGCCAAAATCCCATTGATTTCATTTGCTCAAACAAGGCTTTTAGAGTATTAAATATAGAGCTACAAAACATGCATTAGTGAATCAGTGTCTTTCTTGCATAGCTATCTTTTTACATTCTCCAGCAACAGCTGCAGGAAGCTGAGGCAGTGGAACTAATCTTATTTCCAAACGCTGGATTCCTATAGTTTTGACAGTTGGGCATTTCTCAGGCTGCCTTATTATTAAGTGCTTGGTTTCTGTATGGCAATCACTAATCAGGTGAGGTCTCCAGCAAATACGCTATTTCTTTTTTATGAGCCCTTATCTTGGCAGAGTTGAAGGACAGTGCCGGTGCTTACCCATGGTAGTATGTTATTTGAATTCATGCCAGATAGCAAGGTGGGAGTACATCTCAAAAATAAGTGACAGGTTCTGCTCAGATATCTGCAGTGTTGAGCATTATGTCTGTTTAATCTTTTCTTGCTGAGTTTTAAAACCAATGGGAGGGGGGCTTGGAAGGGGCCTCCTTGGATTAGCGAGTTCAGTCCTTTACAGCAGCGACCATATTAGATAATAATACCAGGAAATAATGCATTTGATCCTGACAGAACAGTTTTAAAGTAAGAATTAAATTTACAAATGGTATTTTTTCTCTCTTTTTTTTTTTTTTGATTTGGAGAACAGAAACAGCAAACATAAATGATTTAGGAATATAGAGGAAAAAAACTACAGTGGGACAACAGACCCTATTTTCTGCTGCGTATTTTGGAACTAGACTCTGGCTTTCATCTCATCTGTGAGATGGGAACACCTGCTCCAGTAGGAATAATATATCACTAACTTGAAATGTAATGGGGTAGGGATAAATCTGCAGTTATTCATGAGTCAAAAATACAGAATCAATTTCTTAGCTTCTAACTTGTGTTTTAATTAGTTTCCCATCATATTAAAATTTCCATCCCCTAACGACCATAGAATAATGTTCACCTGCTAATAAAGACCTTTCTTATTGAGAAAGACTGAACAGGCACTTGTTCAGATGCTTGTTCTATCTCGCCATGGTTTTGATCATGCTGCGCAGGAGCTCAGTAATCCTCCCCAAAAAACTCCCTGTTCCTTGGTGCATTCTCATTGCTTACCAAGATCTGTATTGTTCAGAGGCTTAAGAATAACACATATAATATGTGCCTGTCTTCCATCTTCTTGCCTAATGACCTACATTTTAATCTGAAAACTAGGTTCTGTTACTTACAGAAACTGCACTGGAATTACATAAAGGCTTTGGCATTGGACATAAGTCAAACTGCATCCAGGGTTGTAGCTGGTTTTCCCTGACATGGAGCCTTAAGAGACTGTATTAGGTTGTCTAGACCACTTTTTTACCAGTTGTGAGGTCCTATGAAGGGGGTATATAACTCACTGTTCTGTCTAATGGAAATCAATAATAATGAGGATCTTCTGTTTTTTTAAGGTTATACCACATTTAACTGAATTAGGATTAACGTCACGATTTGTCTTCCTGTTGTCTTTCATCTCACACAACTTCAGGCCACCACAGGACCTCAGTCCTTTAGAATTTGTCTTTTGGTATTTGCAAGCAGTGTTCTCCCTCCTTTCTACAGTCCAGACAAGCATTACATGCTTGATTTCATTCTACCTCCAAATAACTGGTGGCCTTTTGCTGAGTATTGTTTTCAAAATGTGTCTCACAAGCGAAACGCATTGAAGTGCTTGGGCTGGGTATCATTTGAGATTAAAAGACACTCTAAACTGCAACACAGTCAGGGTGTATGTGATTGCCTGTCACCTCTTAGTCTTTTCCTTGTATGTGCCTATTTGTATGAGTGTTCATTCTTTTCTCTTTTCCCTAGTGTGTGTGTTCGATACCCTCTTCATATAGTATTTTAACTATAGCTTTTGCTGAGAGATCCTTAGCGAGGATTACCACCTTCTCCCTTGTAATATCCTTAGTGAATGTGACAAATATCCTGCTTAGCTTCTTTTCCAAATTATTAATTACAGTTTGAAATAGGATTGAGAGATGTAATTTCCTCCAATGCTCTGTGAGGATTCTCCCCACAGCTTAACTGGCGGACTTGTGGTTGCTATTTGTGAGCTTTTTCATTCAGTACCTGCCAGCATCAAAACTGCTCTGAAGGAGTTTTTAACAATATAACTGAGAAATTCAGTGCTGAAAGGCAATTAGATAAAAATCCCTTTTAAATAATAACACATTAATCTCTGGGTTTGGTATGATATGTTTTTAAGAAGCATATGCCACATTTTTACAGTTTTGTAATAATCTCAATGCAGTTTTATTTAATGGACAGTTATTACCAGGACTGGGGGGATTTGCCTTTAGTATTTTCAGTCCCCTTTGTGTTTTCATTTCCACGTTTCTGTTGCTTTATACAACACTGGATATTCTTTTCAGGTCTTGGTTGTTGAATGAGTCATATTCTCAGCTGTTTACAAAGTCAGTCCAATGACAATCAGCATAAACCAGTCATGCTTCACCCACCAACACCTCTTTTTCTTTATTAAGAGTGCTGTATATTTTCAATATAGCATGTTGATATGAAAGCAGAATAGATTTTTTACTGATTTTCTTCTAACTTTACCTTTCTAAGCTTGGTTTTTATCTTATTTACAATCCTGTTTTAATATGTGTTTTTCAGTTAACTGCCTGCATTCATGGGTCTGCAGCTATGCTCTACCCGATGTTCTGGCAGCATGTTTACATTCCTGTTCTGCCTCCACATCTATTGGACTACTGTTGGTAAGGCTATATATATGTATGTATATATATTATATAGATGTATATATATCACTTAAATTCACAGCAGTTTTCACATTTCTGTATAGTAAGTCTGAAGTCCTCTTATGATGCAACTGTTACTCTAAAAATATATGGGCATATTAAGGAAGCAACCAACCTAGTGAGTAACAAAATGTATTTTTATGACAAGATATGAGCGTCTATCAGTATGTTGAAATACTCTAATATGTGTAGTTACTATGGAATGCTGCAACGCAGATATTGTGTAATTACAACTTGTTTTCAGCATATCTGTGTTAGGTGTTAAAATTTGAATTAAGACTCTAACAGTAGAAGATACAGTGGAGAAGAAGTGGCCTTGCTTTAGGCTTCTTAGAGCAGTTACACTTCCAAGCCCTTGTAGGGAGATAATGGAGTTGTCTGGGCATGCAGGGATGGAATTGGTAAGGCCAAAGCTTGACTGGATTTAAACTGAGGGACGTAAAGGGTAACAAGAATGGAAGTGAAAGGGAAGCACAAGTCAAACATGGACCTGCTGCTGCATAGTCATGTAGGCAAGTGATGAAGGAGGAAAGGAAGTGAGAAGGCTGAGGAACTTGGTTCCTTTGTCTCCACTGGCAAGTCTGCTGCTGCCCCACCAGGTCTCCACACAGCATGAACATTGATGGCAGTTTGTTGCTTAGTGCACTTTTGGTAAGGGTTAGAAAACCAAGAAGCAGCCTCCTTCTGCCCTCTAGCATCTTGAACAGTCTTCAGAAAGGAAAACAAACTTAAACTTACCGTGTCATTTTAAGTGTGGCTTTTAGTGTGGAGGTTGGCTGTATTTTTAATAGTGATAGTGTTCTGTATGATGTTTTCTCTGCATTTAAGCAGGATTAAGGCACCTGCCAGGATAAGCAGCATTTTTAAGTGAAGTGCTAGGAATGGAAACATGCAGATTTAAAGGAGGCTTGCTCCTCTGCAGATGATTTAAATGTTAAGTATGTGCCTATGTCGAGGAGAATCTAAAAACTGTTATCTCCTGTAGAAATGAACCTTCAATTTACTGGGTGAGCAGGAAGGGCAGGCTCTAGTCATTTGCACTGCCAGCAGGTGCCCTTTCTCTGCATAATGGGCTTCGCATGTGTAATTAACACATGAAGGCTGCTGCTGCCACCTTTTTCTTCAGGTACATGCTGCTAGGAGTTTTCAGGACAACGATGTGGACCACAAGAGGCTTTTACACTGGGTTTGAAGATTAGGTATTCATTGACTTTCTGACAAAGACACATTAAAAGGGGCTAAGTCCAGATCCTGCAGTTGGGAGCAGAAGTGTGCAAAAAGCAAACACTTGGGCAGTGTACCCAAGGAAATAAAGACACATGTCATTGAGCTCTACTGAATGAATTCTTTCATGGCAACACCCTGTCCATATAATGAATGAGCCAGCCAGTGTGTGAAAAGTATGATGTAAAAATGCAGAATTATTAGGCAGATTGTAATTGCATGCTCACAAATACAACTGATTGCCTTAGCCAGCTATGAACTTTAATTGGAGAGGTAGCTACACACACTATAATTGTTTGAATAAGTTAATTTAGCAACAATTTATGTGCCATAAATATATTTCTCAAAATAGAGTCCATCTATTTTGTAACCATTTGAATTTGGAGACGTCATTTTTCCCAAGGAACACTGAGCAATGAGCTCCGAGCTCTTCTTTTAAGGCAGGATTACTGCAATGTCTGCCTCTTAAGGGTAATGACCTGAGATTATTTAAAATAGAAGAGTTTAGTTTAATTTTAGTTATCGCCTTGTTATTTCTCTTGCACATGTGACATAAGGATTTTAAAGAGCTGAAATGGAAATAAAGCTTAAAGTGAGAATTCTTCAGTTCTTAGGAATACAAAATACCACGTTCATTCAGTTGACTATGTCCATTTATTGACTGTGCTGTGTGATGCTTCAGAATCTTCTGCCCTTTTGACAGTCACAGAAGGGTGCACAGACTGCATTGCTCATGATCTTTAAAAGTTTTTGAAACAAGTCTATTCCACTTGTATTTGCTTTTAATTGTTTGAGCTGCACTGGAAACTTTTCATACAAAGGAAACTTCTAAGGTCCTGACTGATCCACTGACAGCTTCATGGTTGTGAAGTTTGGAATTTGGTGCAATTCCTGGGGAGGGAACACAACCACCATCGAAGGTACAAAAAGGTAGAGCAGCAGAGAGTGAACATGTGCAGTAACTAGCTCTCCTCCTGCCACCTGATGATCCTTTTGGCCAGCAACATGTAAAGGAAACATCAGGCTCACTGAGGAGAGTTCCCTTTAGCTGTCAAGAGATGTGTTCCAAAAGCCTATATCTTCAAAATGTTTGTTCTCAATATACTTGCTCTTCGTTCTGAAGAGGCTGAGTCAGTACTAATGGTGGAGTATGGTGGACATGAATGACTTCAGTCATCTGATCCCTGTCATTTACATTCACTGAGGGTAGGAGTGGATGGGAAGCAAGGGGAAGAGGGCTATCCTTTATTGTTATTTTTTAATTAGATACCCTTCTTTGGTATATTTTCAGCCCAGTGAAAGAATTTAGGTGGAGAAGACTGGAAATTGGTGGGAATCCTACCATTAGATCATTAGTTTTCACACCTTGAGGCCCAATTGCTTGTTCCTTTGGATGCAGAACACCAGAGGAAACATGAAGCACTACTGGTTGGGTTGGATTTCTGGTTTGTTGGGTTTTCTGGGGGATTCGTTGGTTGGGTTTTTCAAGTACATGCCAGCAGGTGCCCAGAGTACTGCTTAATGAGATACTGCCACCAAGCATCAGCAGCCAAGCACATACAACTGTTTACATTTGGCCAGATCTTGTCCATCTATTTTGTTGTTGGAAATTTAAACATTTCTTGATGTGAAAGAAAACGGCCTATTAATTTTCCTCACTTTTTCTTCCAGTTTGTTTTTTGTGGCTTAAAAACACTCCCACTGTGTCTGTTTTCTTCCTTTTTGCTCTTTGTGTCTGTGTTTAAAATCAACCTGTAAGAAAAGCCTGTCTTTGCTGATTGATAGCACAGCTTAGTGTGTTCTCTGAGTCCTAGAGCATTGTCACACTGGTTATTCTGTGAGCTTTTACCAGAAGCAACAGTATATTTTCTAGGGTGATTAAACCAGGCTTTTATATTAGATGGACTGCTTAGCAGCCAGCACTAATATATTCTGAGAGCCACCTTCTTAAAGCACCCTGGCACAGCTGCTGAACAAATGCTTCTATTGGTATGGGTTTCCCTTTCTCCAGGAGTTTTTTTTAACTCCCTTTCTCCCATTTTCTCAATCTGCATATAGTTCAATATGCTGCTGTCAGTAGGTGGAGGGGGGAACTGGAGACCGAGTATTCCTGCTGCTCAGGAAACAATGATTCCTTCCTCAGGAGCCTCTTGGTCTGCATTTCGATTTAGCCTGGTACATCTGTGTGCTCACTAAAAGCTCTTGTAGTTGCTCTTCTGGTTTCTTAGCTGTATGTTTTCTACATCATTCCAGTTTACGCAGTCAAGTTCCTAATTTGCATCAATTACCCAATACATTTTGGATTGAATTCTGTTGCATTTCAGAGAATAATCTGAAGAGAAATCAGGAGACTGCCTTAGAGAGTAAAGTACTACCAGTGTGAGAGAGTGATGGACTAAGTCAGTATTTGTTTATCAAGACATGAACTTAGTAAATGTGATCAAATCAATTTTCCAGGAACAGTGAAGCAAAATGCTGCAAATCCCTGTGTAGCTGTAAACTATGAACCTTTTTGAGATCCTTGGGTTTTACATTACTTCTTCTGGTGAATTGCAGTATTTTTCACTTAAGAGGAAATGTCCCTCTATTTCACCTGTTTCTCTTCCAATTAGTAGTTGCCCACCTCTTGGGAGCATAATTAAGAGGTCTCTAGTTAGCCTAAGGAAAGGAATTAAAGAAACTGTAAAATGCAGCTGTAATAAATGGGCAGTATATAGCCATTAAGTCTACAATATCCATATTCATGCTTATGCATTGCTACTTTAATGATTTGATGTTTACCTATATAACTCATTTGATTATAAATAATGCTGATTGCATTGGGAAACTCTGTAGCACAAGAGGAGTAATTACCTTTCTCTTTGTTCCAGAGGACTCGGGCAGGCATTTTGTTCAAGCAATAAATACACACAGTAGAAATTGATACTTCTTAATTTTGCACTTCATGGATATTGGCTGCTGTCAAACAACTTTGAGTAATTAGTACTTGTGGTTGTGAGAAACGTGGAGACTGATGAAGTGTCAAGCAGTAGGTAAAGACTGGTCTGGAGGGCAGTCTTTAATCTGTCGTGGGTCCCAGAGGATTAAAGGTTGTGTGGAGTGTTCCTCCCGTTTATACAAGCAATGTGTCATACTGAAGTTCACTTGAAAGTCTTGGAAATACACATCTCACCTGATAAAATATTAAAAACTGCTTGAGTGTTTCATGTCTCAGGACCTGAATAGCAGTTAGGAAGAGCTGTGATGTTGTGCTCTGAATGGGAAGATGAGGCACACACCGTTCCCTTGTACCAGGGGTGGCTGAGTATTTAACCAATGGCATATGATCAACACATGATAAAGAAAAAGGGTGATAAAAGCAATTTATGAACCCTGACATAAACCTTCAACATTTGCTTTTAGGTGCGTTTCCTTTTCAGTCATCTTGATGAGTGATGACAAAAGAATATGATCTCTCTGGTAGATCTGATTGGGAATATTTATGCTCTTTACCAGAATTCTATTTTATTGAGGTTATTAATGGTGGTTGCTTAGTTAAACCTTTGGGAGCATAAGGGGCTATCTTGGTGAATTGTCCTTAAAAACCTCTTAATAAACAAATATTTGCAAAGCTAGCATGTTGTACTTTAATAAGTTACTGCTTCAAAGTTTCCTTTTTCATATCCTCAGCAAAACCTGAGCTATTTTTCCGATCAGTGTCTATGCTAAAACCTCTCTTTGTAGTTGTGTAGTATCAAGTTGTTGCTCATTCTGTCTCCTGTCTGTCCAGGTGTATGCACTGTACAGCAATTAAGCACTGGAGGACTGGAGTCCCTGGGTATTTAGTAATACATGTTTAAAGAAATAACAGATTTCAGAATGCTCTTAGAAGTCCAGTTACTGTAGCCTTTATGCAGTCCCTTGAGTAGTTTTATGGGCTGTATTGCCTTTATTTGTAATGTCTGTCACTGGAAAACTGAAAAGATTATTCATTGCATCCAAAGCTGATCCATGTACTTGAAACAATATCTTCCCTGTAACTCCTTAAAATCGTACTGGAGGTGCATGACTTTAAGGGTTTAGGCATTCTTATTGGTATTTGTTGATAAACTGGAGGACTGAAAGATGGATATGATACAGTTAATTAACTTTTCCAGGTTCAGGTTTTCCTGTGCTTGCTGACAGACTCTACTTTGGGGCATGTTAATAAATGGCTGGTTCTCTGGAATACTGCACTGTTGCTGCTTCCTTTCATTACATTAGCCAAGGTTCCACTAGATGAGACATTTGCAGTCTTAAGACTTCCTGCCGAGGTTCAGACTTTGTATTTTCGAGATTGAAGCTGTCATGTTCATGAAACTACTTAATTAGAAACACATTCATGGCCGTGTACACTGGAGGAGTCTTGAGCAGCACAGCTAGGCACATGGGGAAGTTGAGCGTTTGTGCAGCTGGCAGCTGACCCAGTGGTTTATACTTTGCATATAAAATTACTGGGTATTTTCTTGCTCCTGGAATGTGGCCACTGGAAACGGTGAGATGTGGGTGAAAGAGATAGCGTTTGTCACAAATGAAACATGCAAAATGACAAATGGAACTACCCAGCAGTGTGCTGAGATCCATACGTAGCGAGTGTGTATCATGTTATATGGAAAAAGTTCTAAGAACTTGGATGTATGTTCTCATATGTGAAATTCCCGGGAAAGCAGAGCCTTCAGGATGTCTACTGAGTTAGTTTCTGATGTTCTCTCTTGGTTGTCATAAGGTGCTGCCCTGGGTGAAGATGGGGCAGGGACATTGTCTCTCAGTTAGTTCAGTGAGTTGTGATGTAATATGTGGCACTGCAGGATTCACACAAGTGAATTTAACGTCTTTGAAAAGTGTTTTCATGTGCAGTGTCTAACACAGAGGCTGTTTCCATCTCATGGTACAGCATCCAACAGAGTAGCAGTTTTAGGGGGTTTATTAATAAACATGATAAACATTAATATGCCTATCAGTAAATATAGTTTTAAAAGTGTTTCTCGTGAAACAAGAAGCAGTGATTTTTGCTGGTCTGGTGCCTTTCAGTAGGCTTTTTCAGCAGTGTACTTCTCTTACCGAGCAGTAGGTACGAGTTTCTAAAAGCAATATGGAAGATATTTTAATCCAAGGCAGTACATTGACATTTCTCTCTCTTTTTTCCTTTTTTTTTTAATCTGAAATTGAAAATGAGCTCTTTGAGCTGCTGTATCCAAACCAAAATGAGGCTATTTTAAAAGTTGTGTCTGTCTGTGTGCTTTCCGTTTAACAGGCAGTATATGCCACATTTGCAATTAGCAGCTTTGGCATCCTCTTTGATGTGTTCTAATAAGCAGTGCAAATATAAGCTTTCCCTGATTAGTTGAGTGGGAGTCCTGTAATAGGCTTAATATTAGAAATACTGTATACACAAAGATACAACTTCCATTCAGTGTTCTTCTCGTGTTATAGAGCCCATGTTGGTGTTTGCTAACATCATGGGAGAAAAAACAGAAAAGATCAATCTTCCTCTTAAATGTTAGTGTTTGAGAGGAATGGTATCACACCTATGTCTGAGGCTACAGATTTGGCCAAAGAGGCTCTTGGTGTATGTAAGCTTTGTGTTCTGGGGGATCTGATGGGATTGTTGCGTATCCCAGGAGCTCTGGAGTTCATCAGAATCTTCAACACTATTTTTTGTATTTTTCTGTCACAAATGCAGACATTGTAAGATTTATATGTGAAGATAAATTATTCTTAATGTGTCCATATTGAAAGGATTTAAAACCTGTGGTACGGGGCAATATGTGTTTAATGTATTAAATTAACCACTTAACACTACAATAGGATCGGTTTGTCTAAAGAATACTCTTAGAAAAAGTCTGGGTATTTTTATTTTTAATGTTGTATGAACACATTTTGTTTGGTTTTTAAGAAGAGACCCAGCATGATAGGTCCTTTACCAGCTCTCCTTAGGTACCTCTCTTAGCTGAGTCACTTACAAAGTGTGATGCCAAGAAAAATGCAAGTCTTACGGTGGTGAAAGGGTATTGCATAGTAAAAAAAGTCATTCAGATATAGAATAAAAGTTTGCTCACGTGTGCTTTCATTATATATATATTGTTATCTTAAGCAAAATCTAATCCAGTATCCCAGTATTTTCCTGTAGCTAATTTTATAAGTCAGACGTGTTAATCCAGTGTTATGAGGAAGTAAAGCTGTATTTCTTTCCTCTTTGCAGTGCCCCAATGCCCTACCTCATTGGAATACATTTAAGTTTGATGGAGGTAAGTCTTTCTCAGCATGTCTGAAACTTTATGTTTTATGATTTAGAGCCAGCAATTATACATTCATTCGTATGCTTAAAGATGAAATGGTCCTGTTCATTTGGGAGTACTGAGAGAAGCAAAGTTAAGCATGATGATGTTAGATCTCAGGGTCGTTTGATACCTGGGACTCTTTGGGCATACTTTGTTTTCAGTTCTGCAGTTGGTGATAAGCTCATGTTGTGTTCCCCTCTCCATCCTGTTGCTTCACTTAAGCAGTTCCCTGCCTTAGTTTGACTCTATTCACAAAGGCAGAGTCGGTATTGAACCAAAATGTTGACAGTTACAGTTCCCTTTTAGGCTTTTGCACACAGATTGTAATTTTTTTAATGTTCAGAAGATCTGAAAAGAAGGAACTTGCTGTTAATGTTAACACAAAGCTGGCAGCAAACCAGCCCTCACAGAAAGCTTCACATATAAACAATTCAGAGTAATTCATGTGACTTTTTAAAAAGTCTAAAAGTGGAAATAGCACATTTGCGTTTGCTTCCAGTACTGGTGAAGCAGTTGATGGTTTTCCTCAAAAGTATCTGGAGGACAACATAAGCTATTAATTTAGTTCCCTATGAAAATCAGAGTCCTTATTAACTGTGCCCCTTTACACAGGAAGCCTGAACAACGTGTATGCTCTTGTGTGGGAAGAGGCATTCCTGCCCACAAAGCCCTGCCTCTGTGTAGGCTCTTAAATTAGCCACACTGTTGAACTGGTGGGAGTTGCAAATGCCCTTGAAACTTAATTGACTTGTGTCCCTCGTTTAGATACCCATGTTTGGAAACCTAGGCGTAGTGTTTAGGATACGTAACAACTCGCCCAACCGAGTTTTACATCACATGAAGTAATGCATGTTACTGGAATATTTGTACTTGCATTCTCCATCAAAATGTGGCATTTCTCTGGGAATACTGATCGAACATCTCCTTTCACTGGGGTGTGTGTATGTAATAGTGATCCTTTATGTCTTTGTGTGTTAAAACTAGGACTAGCATGCTGTCACTTCCTCCTTTTTCCAGCATTAATGTGCAGTAATTTTAGAAGTTGCTTTTTTGGTGAGGAGCTCGATGGAATGTGCAGGACCTCTTTTTCCTTATTTCTTTTCCTTACTATCCTGGGTACAGATGACTTTTTATGCCCTTTATATTGCTAAATAAAGTACGGAATTGCAGTACAATGTGGTAGTGAATAAGCAATTATTTTAAAAGTCAACATGTACGTTTGTTTGCACATCATATGCTTATGTTAGAGGGATTTCTGATAATTACCCTTCAGTGCTGCATAGACAGCACCAAAGTAATGTCTACGAAGAAATAGTCTAGCATATGTTTTTCAAATTAATCAGGAAGCTTTCTGCCCCATGTCTGTGCCAGGTAATGATTGCATGTGTATTGTAATACCTATAAGAGAGAAGGAAGACACCGGGTAGAAGATGGGCTCATATCTCAATGCGGATACTTGTCAGCTCTCACAAGTAATTCTGCTCACAAAGAGCTACGTGGTGAGCCTGGCAGTGGGTATAGAAAAAGAAAATTCATAATTACACCTCAGAGTTGCTTTATGTGATGTCCCACTCCTGCCTTGCTACATAAACCCATTACCTCTCCCTTTGTCTCCCTGTTTCAGATTGCAGGGCTCTGCAGGCCTCCCAACTCCATCTGTAAAAACTCAAAAAAAGGAGTTGTTCTTGGAGAAGCCAATTTTTATCCATTTTAGTAACTTGTGCAAAAATCTGTTTAGTACTAAATCCAGTATGGCTTTTGAATAGCCGGAGATTCTGGAACGCAGACACACTTTGGCAAAGTACAGGAATTCAAAGTGCCTTCTGAAATAAATGAAATAAATAAAACAAACTGTCTTCTCTCCTCCCTCTGCTCTTATGGATAGATTGAATAATTCCAGATAGAAATGAATCTTCCAACTAGCTCTGCTTTTCCCCTTGAAAGATAAAACCACACAGAGGCTCTTGTATCTGCTGTGTGATTTCCCCATGCCTTGGGCAAAGGAAAGGTGATGGGTCAGATGTACTAGTCCATTTGTAGCTTGCCTCTTTGCCTGGTTTGGATGCTGAAAGCTTACTCTCTTTGTCTTTTTCTTCTTGTGTATCAAATTGGGTGGTTTATTTGTTAGAATAGCAATTTAGTAGCAACAGCATTTTTTTTTCCCCATGATCTAGCAGTTGTGTAGTTTTTAAAACACAATGTACTATTTTTTCTATATCAAAGTAATTTTTTAAGGCACAACTAAAAATTACTGCCAGTCTTGAGTATTAATTTTTCTTTAAATGCTGAAATCTCAGCAAATACATCTCTGAAAGTGTTTTGTTAATCCACGTGTTCTAGTTTCAGGATAAGGGATTAATTCCCCAGTCCTCTATTGAAGTTCAGGCAGGTGGACTCTTTATCTGCTGGAGGGCCCCACGGGGGCGATTGCAGTTATATATAGGTTGAGGGTTCTGCTGCAGCAGCTCCGATTGCAGAATTAGTCATTGTTACATAAATGTTAGTGGAAGCCTAAACTTGTGTGGAGCAAGCTGTGGGGAGGGCGGATTTGGGATTAAGGAATAGTTTTTGGCTTTGGTAGTGTTTCTGTGTTGTTTTGCTCTCCCTGCTTTGGAACAGGTCCTCTGGAGGAAATACAGCAGCAATGTTAATGGTTTTAAACTAAATTCGTGCTATCCCTCACCTCAGAAGATTTTCTTCCAAACCGTTTTGTATCTTAAAGTTAGTTTGCAGTCTCCCATGTTACACGGGGTCTCTGTACAAGGAGCCGTTATTTTAATGGGAAATGACAAATTTTTCTTATGATTAAAATATCAAGCACATCCATTGACTGTTAAATCTAATTTGCTGTGACTGAAATGTTCTCCAGCGAGATAAGATAATCTCCTGTTATAGGTCAGAGGGCTCCAACTGATTTATGAGGGAAAAACTTGGTCGAAAATATAGAGCTGTGTTTTGTGCTCTTATTTTTCAGCTTTTCTATCATCACCTAGTTAGTCATTCTTTATAAGATTTCCATTTAGCAATCCATAAAGTGACTTCAAAGAAGGCTAAAAGTTTATAAGCTGTTGGATAAGCAAGGCTGGAGCTATCCCATGAATAATGGAACATGCTTACGGAACTAATTGAATTCATATTAGATGAAGATAAGTACTTAGTACTGATAAGTAATGAGATAGGGAAATGAAACTATCAAATGAACATGTCCCTTTCGTAATCTTCTTTTATTTTCTACCTGCATGCTCTGTGCTGGTTTAGCATTCAGACTATTAAATTGACCTGCATGCTATGAGTGGTGTCAGACTTCGCTGGCAGCCTTTTACATTTTGTCATAGTAAACGATTGTTTCAGCAACTGTTTCTGTAGGAAGGTTATTAGTGTGATGGCGCTGATGGAAGAGGAATGCCCTTGACCTAGTAGACTACCTATTGGAATCTAGGCACATGTGGGTTTGATTAACTGTTGAGGATAGTTCAGCTGTCAGACACTGAGTTGCTGGCAGTGCGCTCTTCTGTGCCAGGCTTTCAGTTATTCCAGTGACGGTAATGCCCACCCTTTCCCTGAGGCACAAACCCAACCTTCAGAGTTAAAGGTCATGATTAGAAAAGTACTTTTTATGCCTTTTTTAATTTTTTTTTTCATTCGCATCACTCGAGGGCCTTTTCTGGGCCTTTGGGATTTTAAGTCTTGCAAGATTATCCAGGATGAATTTGTGTGTGAAACTTCATATTGCATTTGTCAGAATGTTTGACACATGTTTATTCCTAAGCACAAAGGACAGTTGTGGATATCATAAAGCCTATAGGAGCAGATTTTTGTTTCATTTCAACCTGGTATGAGTAAATACGTTAGGAGAAGAACGTTCAGGAGAATTCATGCTGTGTTCAATATGGTAGGACAGGGCAGCTGATCTCAGTAATGTCGATGGTCTCTTCCTTAGACCTATGAGCAGAAAGCTGTGTGCTCCCTCTCTGAATCCACACTGTCTGGAAGCACTTTTGGGCATATTTACCTGGTTTTGTTCAGGTTGGCAGGAGGAGGCACTGTTTGTGACCCAGCCTGATAATACACCAGTTACTCTGAGCAGAGTGTGAGATAATGAACTGAGAAACAGGTTACATCAACTGGGGATTCGTCCTGACAGTGCCCCATGGTTTCCCCATGCTGCAGAAGACACCCTGAGAATTCATTGACCACTGGCATCTTCCAGTGGTAGTGTTAATTATATCTTTTGGTTCAGGTGAGGAGTAGTAACTAGCTTTTTCCATCCATTTATACTTAGTAAATCACTGCCTTTTCTAGCTATACCTGAAGAAGTGTAGCTTTTTCACAGGGTTTAAATGAAGGGGTTGTATGTGTATGCTTAGATCCAGGTCTTAAACTCAATGTAATTTACTCACAAATATTATAAATATAGCTGTACATGGTTTCAGAAGAATTGTCTTTTTTCCAGTTATTGGGAAAATAAAAATAATACCTATGTTTCAGTAGGAGATTATGTGTGCAGGGAATTTTGAGGGGTAAGTTTTAAGACAGACAAATACCATGGTACCAAGGAGAGTTACCAGTAAATGTAGAAGGTTCTCTCTGTTCCGTTGCACACCAGGGTTAGAGCAGCAGTAGTGATGTTTGTCACTCAGTTGGCAACAGCTGCTTATGATAAGGATCTTGAGAATCACCTGTGCAGGATCAGGGCACTGCACATCAAGGTTGGGCGGAAGAGTGGGAGATGCACAGGAGGGGGCCACAGCCCACCTGCTGTGCCCAGATCAAAGGGCCAGGGGGTCAGGGGGCACATCCCGCCTAACCAGATTTGTCTGCTGAATAGCCATTTCAGATTGTAAATCTAAGGGTGATTTCATTAAGTCCTTCTGGCTGCTGTTGGGGCATGAAATAATAAAATTTTATATCCGCTGCCTTTCCTGCTTCTGGCAGCCAGATTGACACATTGTTGTCTGCAGCGCTGTGGTGTTTTGCTTAAGAAAATAAAGGGAAACTATTAACTAAGTAGAGACAAGCCATTAAGAAAAGGGATTTTCGACTTGTTGTGAGCCATACTTTCATGGTAACCTCAAATATAATGTACCAAGTAGCTGCTAAGAATATTAAGCTCTGTTAAGAGTTTTACCTTTCCAAAAGGATTCCTTTTTTCTGTTACAACATTTTTCAATACCTTGATCACGTTTGTATCTGGTTATAAAACCTCAAAATCAACTTGGTTTATGTTTTGGCACCAATTTAACCACGAAGTTATGCAAATTGCTTTTGGGAGTAGGAGGGGGGTGTTGTTGTTTTTAAGTGAGCTATTCAATAAAATTGCTCATCTGAGAGAAGTTTAACTTGGGGCATTTTATGGTAGGAAATGCAAACCTGCCAACTGCAGACAGCGATCATAAAATACCATTTAGTATAAACTGGTGTTAGTATTTTTGATGCATATTGCTTCTAGCATGCAACGGATGAGCACCCATTCATACTGCCATTCAAGTCGAGTTTCTCAGTATTTTTGTGAACTTTCACATAAAACATTTAAATTACTTCAAGCGTTTGGCTGCTTGTGAGCCGGACAGGCGTGCTCACTGCTGCTTATTTACTGACCTGGTGTTTAAGGCCCCCTGGAGTTTGTTTGAAAAGTTAAGAGATTTTCACAGCAAAGGTGCCATTTCTGAAATTTAAAGTGCTCTTTTCACCAGGAGATAAGTTCTCTCTGATTAAGTCAGTAATTCTTACTAAGCCATGTTTATAGAGGCCATAAACAATGGGTTCAGTGTGCTTGTTAAACCAGCTTTCCATACCTCTCCACTCTTTTAAAAAGAGGCATTTAAAATAAAAGGCAGGTGTAGATGTTAGTCCAATTTGATGCTTTTTAGGTGATTAATTATGGCTACAAGTAATACGGTAAGGATGGTTACAAAAGGTTTGCAATAAGTGATATGTGATGCACATTTTCACTGAATCACTTCTTGTGACTCAAAAATCCCCAGTCTGTAGAAGAATTAGGTAAGGAAAGTTTAATGTTTGTATTTCCTCTTGTTCTCTCCTTCTTCACTCTTCATCAAAATATGAACATACTGAATATGGGCCATTCTGTTTAACAGGTATCACTTTATTTGTAATATTTTGCTTGATATTCAGGGAGTTGTGAAATATGGAATGTGACTCTATGTGGCTTAGTGGCTGTGCCTCTGTGTTTTGAGAAAATTACAACAACACATATTCTGACAGTGAAGACGATCTACATGGAGTTGCAATTCATAGGCTCCAGTGGGATTACAGTGGGAAATGCAGTTGAATGCTGGGAATTTTTACTGAACCTCCAGCAAGAGAGTAAATACCTTTATTTCTGGGTGAGTTGGGATGATAGGTGCTATGTTTGGTGAAAGAACCATGTGATTGTTTGGCAGAAGCCTTTATAACTGATGATCCGTTTGTCAAAGATTACAGTGAAGAGAAAGGTGATAAAACCAGGTGAGGATTAACTGGTCAGTCTGCATTTCTCTAGGATAAGCCACATTTGGACCACTGAAAAAATATGTTTCTTCGAACTCATTGCAAGATAGATGATATAAATCACATTAGTCTCAAGTGTTTTATTAAATTTGAAGGCTTGTCTCCAGGGAAATCCCCTGTCCTAATACAAGTATTTAGAACTTTTAAAGTAATGGTGTTCTCTTCACAGTGAAAATGTATAGCACAGCAGATTTTAATGAGCCTTCCTTTCAGTACAATTATTTCTGGGCCGTGTGTGGAGATGATTACACCGACCAGCGTTTATCGTCTTTGCATCACAAGAATCCTCCTTTTGTACTGGACCCGTGGCAGACAGCCCTTGTCACAAGCCTGTTCTTTGCTACAGAAAAAGATGTTTTGCTGAAAGGAAGGTGCAGATCTGTCATCAAAGTTACAAAAACACCCATTGACAAGTTCAAGCACATGTTTGTTGCTTCTCCAGCAAGAACCAAGAGGGGGTTTTAATTCCTTCTGTCTTGTCCCGCTAGCACTCGATTTTGACAAGCTTCTGGCTTTGGTTAAGTACATTGCAAGGCCTTTTTGTTGAAGCTTTTTAGACTCCTCTGAGTATAAGTGAGATTTTTAATTTTCTGAAACAGGAAGGAGCAAATCAGTTTGTCTGGTGCTTCCGGACTCCTAGAAGGAGCAAGACTCCTGGATTGCTTTAGAGTTTATCAGATGCAGCCAACAGAGTGACCTTTGGTTCCTGAAATATAGAGGAAAGTACCTGGTTTGTCATGCAGTGCTTGTGCTTTTTATATGAGAAGCATTAAATGTAATATTTAAGTTAAAGACATTTCTCATGGAAGACCTAAAATTAAATGTCTACAAAGTGGTTTTTATAGTTGTTGCCTTCCCCCTCTCCCCCAAGTACACAGCAGTTTTCTTTATAGACAGAGGGCTGAGCCTTGAAAACCAAAGGTAATTATTTAGATGCCTAAGGCTCAACTTTGCCATTGTTTTAGAGCTTTAGTTCCTTTTTCTTTAAAGGAAACAATTCCCCCCACCCTGCAAAGCCTTAATTAAAAATGGAATATGGTTTTGTTCATTTTCCTCCTCAGTAACTTGCATTTGGTCCTATGTATAGGTATGTTGGAACTTAAATATTTGTTTATACTGTCGCTGGGACATTTCTTAATTACTGTATTCTATAGTCCCTCTTTTTCTGATTTTCAAAGCTTTATTTGAAGAGGGCTTAAATAGGTAGGATCAGTGAGTGAAAAAAACCACAAACCTCAATTCTCCCGTTAGTGAAAAAGTGTTAAAATAAATATTTTAGTGCTGCTCTGTTTCATATCAGTGATTCATTTACTGTTGTTTAAGCAGGGGAGTAAAGTCTGACAACATTTAAATTTCCTTAGATCACCAATCGCTTTAGACAGCTAAAGTCAAAGGTACTAGTGATCACTCTTTTGAGAAATGGGTTGTGCTTTTCTTTTGTGTGTGGATGTAATGTTACAGATGATGTTAACACTCGGATTAGACTCCTTTCTTTCTCTCAATTCATGGGAACAGGGTAAAGAGTTTAGTCTTGCTGAACATTAAGTGACCAGGATATGGTGATGTTTTTCTCATTTGAATGATTTGTTTATTTATTCAACTCTGGTAGCATCCATTTACTTAAATACAGTGGTAAATCTGCCTCTATTGAGGTTCTAAAATTCAATATGGAATTTGGAAACCAGTTCCCAACCTTGACTTACTGCAGCTCTTAACTCCTAGGAAAGGCACTGTTTGTTGCTATTTGACTCAAACTGCAAACTGTGCGATCAGGATACCAGAATTAAGACAAACATTAGGGGAGGTGTTTGAAATAAATCTTCTCTTGAGTAATCACAAACAGTAACTCTCTAGATTCAGAAATTTCAGTATCTCAATATTAAGGACTTCCCTCTGCAAATTGAAGGGTAATTTTTTAGCATTGTAAAATGTAAATGAATAAAACAAATGGTGACACAAAGACAAGAATGTTGGTTGGTTTTAGGATGCTTTTGTAATGCCATGGTATTACACTATCCCTTGTGTTCTTTGTGCCTAAAATTTAACTCTTCATTCTTACATTTTCCTTTACCTTTTCTTGAATTTATTCGTATTTAGAAAGTAAGAAACATGGCCCTGGAAGATGTAGTGATTCTTAATGTAGACACCAACACACTGGAAACCCCTTTTGATGACCTTCAGAGTCTTCCTAATGATGTGGTATGTATGAAATGATTTATCCAGTTATTTCATTACTTAAAAGTGTTAAGTCCTTATGATCTGTTTGGTTTCTAACTGAGGTGTCTTGTTGTGTTACTCTCATTATTATGAGTAAATAGCTTTACCTCAATTCTTTCCTGTTTTGAAGTGTTAAAGAATGCTTGTTAGAACATTTGTAGTCATGTTTTTAAGCCTCCTAATGAAAATTAGCTAATGCTCATGTAAGCTGGCAATGCTGCAGCAGCCCAGTTTCGGTTTTGGAATGGCACGATCATGTTTCAGGTCATCTGACGAGTTGGTCTTCTGTGGGTAAAAAGATAAATGAAAAACGTTATGGTTATGGTACCACTGAACAGGAAACAAAAATTTAAACTTCGTTCTTCATGGTGTGAAAAAGTTCTACTATTTTAAACCATTTCACTTGAGGAAAAAAAAGAATCCATTTTTGGGTACCTTTTGTTTGTCTGCGTGTTTTCCTGTACATTCTTCCAGGTGAGCTTACATGAACTTTGTACATTTTATATCCTGAGTTGTGATACCAAAAGGGCTATTTCATATTCACTTCTAGCCCTGCTCAGTGCATATAATTTGGAACTTTCTCATTCAACATTTTCATTAGTAATTTATTTATTTTTTGATTAGTCAGTGGCAGTGGTGTGTAAATACTTGATCTTTCCTGCTAATGGAAGAAAAATACACCCACCTTGCTACTTGCTGCTGTAATCATCTTCACTAAAGAAGCCGTGAGGGAAGAACAGTAACGTAAGAGTGTAAGAAGTTATTTTTAAGTCAGAGGGTGACTGTTTAGGAGAAAATGGCAGGGGGAAATCTGGATTTCTTTTACTAATTCAAGATATTGTGCTGACAGATCTATGCCTTTTTATGTGTAGTTGAGAAATAAAATTGATACGCAGGGAGCTCAATGTAAGCCGGGTCTGCCTGAGTTAAAACATGAGTAATGCTGAATATACCCCATGTGAATATACCTCCTCCTGTGAGATCCCATCATTTCTGTGTGATCCATTCTTCAAAAACAGTGAGCTCTGGATGAAAGGTCCATCTTGATTGTGAACATTTTGGCTTTAGTCAAGCATTTAGTCTATAAAAGTTACTTCCACAATTTTTTTTCTGGCTTTATATAGTTTTTCATTTTGATTCCACTCCCAGCATCCAAATGTGCCAGCTGGTCATCACTCGCGCCATTATCCACAGCCCGGGGAATGACAGACTTGTAAATTTAATGGAATTATGTAAGAAATGTCTGGATACAGTGAGTGCGGGGCCTCAAACATGTATATGATTTGTCAACAATCAAGTATTATATTAGATTTTATGAGACTTCATTAAAGGAGCTGTTGTAGGCGCACTGTAGAACATCAGAGGAGACTTCACCAATAAACGCAGAACTTCAAGCTTTGGAATGTGATAAATTTTAAGAGACTTCCTTCCTTTCATTATTTACTTTTACTCCACTTTTATAACAGTAGAGAGTTGTGTTTTATTAGTTCAAATTTCTTGATTCAGTTTTCCACAGGTCTATTTAAAAGCTACATTTTATCTTGGAGGATGTTTGGAGCATAGCAGAGGAAGTGCTGCCAGCAAATTCAATTAACTGGCATGGCTCACAAATAGCGTACATGGTGTATTTTTTTTCACAACTGCTATATAAATACAGCTGGGATTAATATTTGTCTCAACAAAGCCTTAACTTGAATCGTGTTGCGTTGTGTAATTAATGTTTGGGATCAGTGTTTATGTCTTATTTAGCTTTTTTCATTATTTTAGTTACCTACATAATGAAGTATTCTCTAGGTCTTTTCCTTTCCTTCAGACTGCTTAATATTTGGCTTTGACCACTAGAGAGCAGCTGCTCTTCTTTGCAAGAATTGAATTTCTGTCAGTTCTTTCATGCATCATGTGTTTGGAACTGTAAGTGGATCAAGTTGTTCATCTCAGCAGGGAGACTCTAAAGCCATTCCATTATACTTTTTTTTTCTCCCTCTTCCTTTACTTGCCTAGGAGGATGGGGAGATTCTGGGAGTGTGTCTCCCCACTGGTCTCAGTCTTAAATAGATGCATGTATGATCTGAGGAACTAAAAATATCTTCCAGAGTTTCACGATCATAAATGGCTCTTATGTCAAACTGTTCTGCCAGTTTTGCTACTTCATGTGAACAGTGAGCAATTGATGCACTTCTGAATAGACACAAAAGTTACTTTGCTAAATTAGATCTATCTGTATTCAACAGTGAGGAAAAACATCTTCTGTGTGATGTCATCGCCATCAGGTAATTAATCCGGTGGAAAATCTTTAAAGCTATTTTCCCCTCTCCTTGAGCAGCTATTTTAATCAAGTAAATAGAGGCCTATGCTTACTTTAGAGCTTCAGGTAGTGAGTTGTGCTTGAGTTTAATGGTAGTAATGTTGCAGCTTAAGCCATTGATTCCTGGGAATCTAGAAAGGACTATTCTTCAGTCTTTTACTCCCAGGAACCAAATGAACATAGGCTACGGTGAAGTGTCTTTCCAGTTAGCATTTGTGCCACACGAGCTGGCTGGCACTGAGGCAGTTCCAGCAGAGTCAGACTAAGCCACTTCTTTGCCCAGTTTACCTCGGCAGTCCCTGCTGGCACTCAAGGTGTGTACTACTGCGTTTCTGATTAACTATTTGAAATGTGAAAAACTGTCCCTCGGTCACCTTCTGCTTCTGATATTTTGCTGAAAATCTGGCAGCATGAGAACGCCCTGGGAAGTAACTTTCCTTTTAAAATAGTCAATATTAAAAAAAGAGATTTATTAAGGACTGTGATTACAATAAGTGCATCTGCTGCTGACAAGTCTCCTACACCACCGTCTGTGTTGCAAGGAATAGCGAAGAGGGGGTAGTAATTTTTTTTTCATGCAACCCTTATGGATTTTTCATGTATTTCCAAATAAGTGTCATCTTCTAGTTGTAGTTATAGTCAGAGCTTCATATTATAAAGAACAAAGCATAAGCTCGCTCTGTCAACTTGTAGTTTTTATTAAATGAAGCCCTGATGCAGTGCCATGTCCTGGGCCAAAGGGATCTTGTGTATCGGGTGGCTGTGAGCGTAGTGTAAATTTGTACTAGCCTATGAATATCACAGGCTGTCAGTGATTTCCTTGGCTATGCTGCTGTTGTCCATTCATTAACAAGTTACCACAAGTAGGAAGCCTATGTTACTCTTTTTCACTTAGTGGGAAATTAACTGCTTTCAGGACAGCAAGAAGCACTAAGTTACAACTCTATAGCAGAGCCATTTTCTTAAAGGTGGATCCGTTTTGATTTCTTACACTGTGTTTGCAATCGAATGTTTCTTGCTTTATTCATGTTGACAACTGAAAAGCCTTGGACCTAATTAAAAGAATTTCCACTTGCACCTTTACTGAACCATTTCATTATGCTGCATTGCACAGATTGCATTTTGAAACATGGTGATAGTTTAAATCGGACCTTTAAACCTGAACTGCCAGAAGTATAAAAATCGTCTTTAAAAACACTCTCAGGATAGACTGCATGTATATGTGTCTACTTGGCTAGAAATAATCTTCATCTTTGTGGTCACAGTCTGGTTTTTGGTATTACTGCCTCTTTAGGCAGGAAAGATTCATAGTTGTGCTTGTATAATCTACTTTGGTTTATGTACTAGTGTATTCCAGAGTAAACATGAGTTATTTTTCTCTTGTTAGTCTCTTTATGTATGTTGTTGTTAACAGTTTTGTCTTTTAAAAAAACACTATGCCATGCCTATTGCCGTAATCCTAATTGAAACATTAAAAGGGTACACACATAAAATAAGACATCCTACAGTGTTTGATTTAGTCTTAAAAGAGAACAAATGATCTGAAAGCTTTAGGAGTTAGCAAAATACATATCAATTGTTCTGCTTCCATACCAAATAGGGAAGCTGAAACACAGGCTGTGACTGACTTCCTTAACTTTGCTGTAAAACAGAGCATAGAGCCCTTCTATATAAATGGCAAGTTATTTACATGAATTTGAAAATCACTTTTAACAGTGTTTGAGATGGATTCGGAAGTTACTCAGAGCTGTGGACATTTTATTGCACCTAAAGAGCTACCTTTAAATGGTTTACATAAGTTGCTGTAGGAAATACACATGTATTTCATCCCTTCATCATCAGACCCCTTCCCTCATGGAGAAGTGTGCTGTTCTGTTCAGGTTTGAAAATCTGATGAAGCTTTTACATTTCAAGAATAACAAAGCTCCTTGAGAAATGTTATGTCAGTGAATAGGAGTGAGTTTATTTCATGGGCATGATAGACTAAATGTGTTATCGTGTATTATGTTAATATGTGCTTTTGGGAAAGGAGGATTTGCTAGTTATTGATAGAATGATTTCTGTTACATTCATAATATGGATACTTACAGAGTCATTCATGTTCTGCAAATTAAGATGACTGGGGTTTCCTGGCTTTCTGCTTTCCTTCTGGGACTGGGGTTCCCTCCTGTCTTCTGCATAAGGTCACTCATCAGACTCAGGTTTTGCACATGGAGTGAGCCCAAGCCTCTAAAAGCACAAGTTGAACTCCTTTTAAGAACCAGTGCCCAGGCTGTTGGGTTTTATTGCGATGTGTTGTGTGAGAGATAGAGCCAGGACAAGCTACGTTCTGAGCTGTCTGCAACACCAAAGAATTGGTACTGACATAACTATTTGTTAATGATTTAACGTAACATGTAAGTGTTGCAGCACAGGCACAGCCAGCTTGATGTTCATGTTTGAAAGGGGTTTTTATCTCCTTTCCCAGCTTGTGTTGGGAAAGAGAAACGCTGTCATGAACAATAATATCTAGATATACAACCTTACTTCAGTATTTACTGAGCGATTAGGACTAGAAAAGAGACATCAAACTTAAGTCGCAACCTTCTTGCATGTATGAGAGATTCTGAGGCTGAGAACAGTCATGGATAATCCAGAGAGAACAGTAATGGGTAATTCTCCTAAACTGTAGCCCTTGGTGTACACAGAAAACAAAGAATATTCAGGTAATGTGGATCATGGTAGTTTCATCTGTGCATGGATATGTTAGTTGGTATTTAAGTTGTGACTGATGTCTGTGTAAATGGTATGGAGACTGTTAGGGCTGTGCTTGCCTGAAGTGCAGCTCTGTGACTCCTGAGGTAATGAAATACAGTGGGAGAGGGCGAGTGAGGGTTAAAAGAGCCATCCCCACACAGGTGGTTCAGATGTAGGGAGGAACCCTTTCAGTTGTTAATTCAAAGCTTCCAACACCTGAGGGTCTGTGCTCTGTGCCGCGCTGGCTGCTCAGGGGAGGCTGCGGCAGGGCCGCGCTCAGGGGAGGCCGCGAGGCCGGAGCAGGTCAGAACCGGTTCCGACCGGTTATTCGGCCGAGCTGGCCGGGCACGGCAGCGATGGCACTGCCCGTCTGAAGCGGGTGTAAGAAAGGGCGTGAGGAGAGTAAAAGTGTGAGGGGGAAATTGCTCAGGAGCGAGCTGTGGTGGACTGATACCTCCGTGTGCAGCTGAGGGAGGAGGTAAGAGAGTTGAGAGGGAAAGAAGATGTTTTTGTTTGTTTCTCACCACCCAACTCTGTCCGAATTGGCAATAAATTACATTAGTTTTCCTAAGTTGAGCCCATTTTGCCAGTGATGCTAACTGGTTAGTGATCTCTTTATCAGTTTCTCTGCCCACAAGCTTTTTCTGTGTTTTCTCCTCAGGTCCTGCTGAGGAGGGGTGAGGGAGCAGCTGGGTGGGAGTCTGGGAGCCAGCCAGGGGAATCCACCATATGCACAAATAAAACTCTCATTTTGGTGTTTTCCTATGAAATACAAGGCAATATAACCTTAGGGAAAAAAAAAAAAGCCAACAAAACCTGTATTTGTGGCAAACACGTTTTTCAGTCCTACAGAATCTGTTCTTGGCTTTGGTGGTGATGGATGGCCTGATTGCGCTGAACAGTTTCCCTATTAATCTGATGCTTGAAATGATGATAATTTAGCTGAAATTCATGGATCCTAATCAAGACACAGAACTTCATGGACTACCTGTAAGAGAGTACTCAACAGCATGTTAATGGCTGTTTATAAGTAGGAGGGAAGGTTGAAATGGAGCTTTTTATTTTCCTGTTGGTTTCTGAATAGAATCTGACCATATCTTCGAGAAGCAAAATAGCGTAAAAAGTAATGCTTTTAGAACTGGAAAAATTCAGCTCTGAATTCGCCACATCTCTTTTTGTCATAACTGCTGCAGTGGTTAGCACATTTTTCATTAGTAGTGCCCCAATGTGTCAAGCTTTGGTTTTGGTATGAGAGTGATCTGATCCTGTTGTGTGATTTCAGGTTTCTGCCCTGAAGAGCAGATTGAAGAAAGTCTCTACAACCACTGGAGATGGTGTTGCGAGAGCATTTCTCAAAGCACAAGCGTCTTTCTTTGGGAGCTACAGGAATGCCCTGAAAATTGAACCTGTAAGTAGGAACTTAGTAAGCATAAGAGATGTAAATCTGCAGCTGTAGTGGGGAAATTAACAAGATTTCAAAGTGTAGTATAACCTGCTTTTAAGTAAGGCCAGCATTGTGGCTCTCTGCCTGAGCAGGATGAAAACAGTGTTCCACTTTCCAAATCAGAAAGAGGTGTAACAAGCATGATCAATCACACAGGGAGAAAACTAATATGAAAAGGTATTGGTGTCGCTTGGGTTTGAAGACAGTTAAGTTAGACAAGAAATGATAAGAATGTGTAAATTAATGATCGTAGGAGACTAGTTCAGAATGGACGGTTTTCTCTCCCTGAAAAACCTAAGTATTCATTGTATTATTTAAAGGTAGCAAGATACTTTTTACACTATTTATGCTTTACTGTGATATGTGCAAATTTATGCAATCATGAAGGATAAATGTAAGTGGTAAAGAAATTATGCTTTTACAGAAATATGAAGAATGTATGGAGTTGTAACTATTGATGATAAATGATCTTTTAGAAAAATTCAATCTTTTGGGTTTGTTTCAGAGCTGATCTCTGTTTTGCAACTATTAAGTGCCATCTGAGAAAGGAGAGTTTTTTCTGTACTTCATCTTGTTTTATTGCTTCTACTGAGGCATCTGTTCCTGGCTTACTGCAAGTAGCTTCATGGACTTCAAATCAGTGCAGACAAATTAATATCTTTCCACATGTTTCGTAACACTCTGGTTTTGCTGTTGTGTACTTTGGAGATTCCTTTTGAAGTGCGCATCTTTTGCTGATAGTAAGTTTGAGACTGGGTCAACAGTATGAGAAATATTCAGATGTAAATAATGAGATATGTCCCCGATATGAGGGATGAAAAGTACTAATTGCAGAGCAATCCACAAAGTATTTCCAAAATATCCTATTATCCCTATTCCTGAAGCAGGGGAACTAACATGTGGACCACAAATGCTCATTTGAAGTACTGTTGTTTAAGACCTGTGGCTGCTTAACAAGAAGATTCCTGTCAAGGACAAAACGTACTTTCGTCTTAATACATTCTTTCATCTGCAAGCATTGGGAGGCAGAATGGAACATTGCTGGTAGCAATGGAGAGTTCGAATACCCCTGGGAGAAACTGAGTTCTGAGTGTAAGGGGGGAGGCTAAATGAGTGGAGTGAGAATGAAGGCTTACTAGCTGAGGTGTTGTATTTTGCAATCTTCTGCTCTGTGAAGATTAATGAAGAAATTTGCATACAGGCAAATAATATGTCTAATTTTAATCGTGGTGTTAAATGAAAAAAACAGTCGGAGTACAGGCCTAGTGTTTCTTGAGGTTGGGGATGTTTGAGAAACCAAAGTCTCTTCAGTACTATAGTTTTTGTTGCTATTTTCACAACTCGAAGTTAAAAAATAGCTTACTCTGATTTTTAAGCAGTCTAGTTATCACCATCAAATAAGCATCATTCCAGCAATTCATATTCAGGGTTCAGAAATGACTTCTGATGTCAGTGTGAGTCCTTCCGTAGCTTACAAGGAGAGCCCATGTGTTGTGTCTGTATTAAAAATAAATTGTTTTGACTTTTCTGTGATTGTCTGGGTCTAAGTATTGGGTTTTTAAAGCATCTAAGGGGTAATAATGGGAAGTGTTTAAAATATTGTACATATAAATAACAAAAATGAAACTAGCAAGGCACTCTGGCTGTAAGCCTTCTTTATCTGTGCTGGGGATATACTTACTTCCCTTTATCCATGCAGGCTTCCTTGTTCTCCGATGCTCCTCCCACTAGTTGCCAGGCAACTCTGGGAATATTGGTATATGCTTTGCCTGGATGTGTGTGTGAGTTTAACTAGTTAAGGGATTTGTGAAGAAAAATAAAAATTTAAATTGCTTTTCTGGAAATACCATCTGGTATTTTGAAGGCTGAATGTTAAAGATGAACATTCAAAATCAGTTGACAATGGCACACCCCTGGAAAGTGCAACTTTGAGGGACAGCAATCCTGAGGAAGTGAAGGAAATTGTTTAATTTGCTTATCATTCCAGCAAAGAAAACTTGTAAACATAATGGCACAAATATGTCATTAAATCCAATTTTAATACTAAGAAAGCAGAAATTTTCAGGGCTTTCTTTGCCAAGTCTTTCTATACATTAAATTAATTCAATTTCTGATTATACATTTCTATATTAAGATTTAGATAAAGAAAATTTGCAAGTGTTTCATGTGCTGAATGTGTCAGAGTGAAATGACCTGCATTCTGTTTCCAGTTTTACTATAGACATCCTGTGAGGTATTGAACAGGTCATGCAACTACTTTATTACCTCACTTCCAGTTTAGAATATGCCAACAATAAATGCAGTTGCCAAGAGACTCTTGTTAGTGTTAGGAGCGTTGCATTTAAAAATTAACTTGGAAAACCTGATCCTAAGAAGATGCAGCAAAACTCCAAACAGTAGTGTGTAACGACTAGAACAATTATGAAATGTATTACTAGCTTCAGAAAAGAAAATGGGATTGTAATTTAATAGCAAAGTATTGTAGCTGGCAATTAGTAAAGGCACCTTGTAATTTAAAGCCCCGTGTTTCTCTTGTGCTGTACTTCAAATGCTGCACTTGAAATATAGTCTTGTGTACTCTTGTCCAATTCCATCTTCTATACAGCAATTGCTGGGTTTGCGGATCATTCACTAACAGGTACTCTGGTCATGATACGCATCTTCTTGTATAGATACGGAATGATGGGAATTCTTGTTGAATAGTGGAAGAATATTAAAGTGTGTGCAGCAGCTCTTTGATTGCTTTCCACTGATGTACCACAATCCACAGCCCACAGTGGCTGTCACAATTTGCATTAAAATTCTAATGTCTGGGAGAAAATATTTTGAAACTGCTACTGGTGTAACAGTTGCAAATAAACTCATTTCAGTGTGTCCAAGACAAGTGGAAAAGCAAAAAGAAAACAGGTTCTAAGAACAGTACCTACTTTCAAATACCTCCATTGTGATTTTTCTCTTACCACCCTCACATGTAAAAATGAGGCATGAGGAACATCAAACATGACGTGGTTCTTTGCATTTGATGTCCCATAATTTGAAAAATCTGACTTTTCATTTAAAATAATTTATAATTAGGAAATAAATTCAAAGCAGCAGCAGCTTTTTCTCCTTCCATACTTTTTGCCTCATAAGACAATTTAATTTCGTAGTCCATCTCATCTAGTACAAGTTGACTTTTGGGGATAAGTGGTGTGAAACTATTTTTCATTATTCTTTGTAGGCTCAGAATGTGTCACAGAGCAGACTTTAAATTCTCATTATACTTCAGCGTAATAAGAGCTCCTACTCTGTTCATAAGCTTTTATTCTAAAGATACAGATATATTTTATGTATATATGAACCAATAAACCAAGTGTATGAGTTGGTGTTGCCATTAACTTTGAGGCTTTCAGTAACCACAAGTTTTGCCTGTAAAGACATATTCAGATACTACAGTTTGCAAATCTAATCAGAAGATTTAGGTAATGAGGTTCAGTTATGTTTCCTGCTGTGTATTTGTTTTCTGTAGTTATGTTAAGGCCAGATTTTAAGTGTGGAAGAGTGTCTGTTACATGTGATGTACTTACAGTTGCGACTGTCCTCTTGCTAGTAAGTACAGTAAAACATGTTAGAAGCAGCCTATTTACTTGGCTGTACTGAGACAGATTGTTATCTTCATGAATATTACCTAGATTTGACAGTGACACTAGTGTGAGCATTTTGTTCACTTAAATGACTTCTTCCTTAATTTCTGATTTTTTTGCTGCTTGCAGACGGAATGTTTTTATCTTCTAAATATTTGATTCACAAAAGTAGGTAATCTTCAACAAAAATAGCTGTTTAATTATTGTTTGTGTAAAGGTGGTTTGTAGCCCTTAATAGTTGTGTATATACTGGTAACAGGGGAAATGAGAATCAGGTTTCCTGCATCAAAGACTTTGGCTGTGCACTTTCTTCTGCTGACACCTAGTGGTTAGAGACAACATTTTATCGGCGTTGTTTAAGAGCAATCTTTGTTAAGAAACAAACATCCTAACACCTATGAGTAAAGGTAAGCTCAGGGTGTATGCTGACTGAATGCCGTGGCATATAGGAAAGATACAGTAGTGGTGATACAACTGGTGCTGGTACAGTTAGGCTAAGCCATGTGTGTGCTTTTTCTCCAAGCTGGGTAGCTTAACAGAATGCTCCAGATTTGATGTAGTCTTCTCAAATGACAAGTTTTGTTTGTTCCCTCGGTGTGTGGTCACTGAAGTAAGTTTCGAAAAGGGAACTGGGTGTGCTTGGTACAACACTTTGTAGCTTGACAGATTTGAAAAGCTGTCTTATTTGCAATTTGCTTTAAAATCTGTAGATTCTGAACAAATATTTCTATTTTCACATTTTGGTTTCTTTTGTCTGTATTTCATTGCTATAACATGAGGCAAAAATTACTGTGCTTCTTTTGCTTTTGCAGTGCTCCTGAGTTTTGTACAGATAATTAAGGGGGAGTAATTTTAACATTCTTAACCAGAAAAGCTGTCAGTATCTGAGTGCCTCTGCATGTAGTTTTCACTTCAACTTTGCTTGTTTGCCTTGATAACTTGTTGTATGCAGGCACTGTAAAATTTGGTGTCTCTTTCACATCACAGTGTATGTGGTATACTGAAGTGAGAGTGAGTCTGAGCAGAAGAAGCCCGCTTTAATTCTAATACACCACTGAAGAGACATGTCTGTGCATGAGATTCTGGCATTTGTTTGGATTTGAATCAAGATGTCCTGGTTTGTTTTAAAAGGGCTGAGTTAGTTATATGAATTTATTAATCTAGGTTTGAAGATGATGAACTCTGCATTCTTTGTAAGATAGTTTCTTGTATGTATTGTCACGTTAACTGAATCTTGATCTTTCTCTCATTTATAAAATCCATGTAAACCTGGTATTAGTGGATTGTGAATATGCTAGATATTTGTAATTTTGTATTTGATACTGGATTTATACACTTGCAATACATCTGAGTGTCTCCAGTATGTACTAGTCTCTGATTTGTGGTAATGTCTCTGAGAAGGTGAACAATTAATACAGTTGCATCACTTGTCGCAAGAATAATTTTCCTGATTATATGGCTCATACTGTCTTCTGAGGGCTGCCCAGCAAAATTCTTTGCTTTGCTTTCCTTGAGAGGCCTTTTCTCTCTGTGAATGAATTGGAATGAAGTAAGAACAGGGCTGTGATCCCTGTGCATTGCTGAGGGAGTGTCGCTGGTTACTTGTTAAGCAGCAGATTTTGCACTGTTTCTAAACAAAGTATGTCTCCAAATAGTCAGGGAGAAGGGGGCAAAGGGAACTGTGATGGTATTAAAAGTTTAATTAAATTGTTTGTGAGGATATTTTGAAATTAATGTCAAAATAAAAACAAAACCAGAAAAAAATCTAGCTCTATTTTAGCATCTTATTAGTGCTGAATACTTTATTGAGGATTTTTTTATTTTTTAATTGAATATTTGCTTTCAGTGCTGGAACGGCATGGCCAGTAATGGTCACTGTTTGCAGATTCCCTGGAAATAGTGGTGTTCTGTTTTGTGATGTTTCCCACAAGAATTAAGGTGTCTACGACTGTCTCAAACTGAGGAAATATGTTGTTGTGGTTTAAAATATCTGCTGCTTTTCAATGATATTTAAAGTATGTGGAATAGTAGTTGGGAGCTTACTGAAGCTTTAAGATGCTAATAACAAAACAGAACCCTTGAAAGTTTCTGGTACTGCAGTGATTGGTAATTTAGTAACTGTTGCATTATGTACCATTATCAGATTGTAAAAATTCCGATACTGTATCTTTCAGATTGAACTGGGATCATAAATAGTTACCAGTGCTAACTGTAATGCATCGGGAATTACTTACAATAAGGGAATCTCTTTAATGAAGCAGCAATTAATTTCTTTTATGCCTTCATGGCTAGTTATTCAATCTTATTCAGGTTTATTAGCCTGAGCAACCATTAGTCATGTCACTGGGTAATTTCTGATTAACTTTAATCATTCTTAATCACTTTGGTTTAAATTTAACCTAAATCTTCCTTAGATTCATCCACTTATGAGTAAAAATCTCAGAGGCAGTCAGTGTACTTTTCAGTTTCCACACTTTTTATGTGCTTTCATTGGTGAAGTTACTTGCTAATTTATGAAGTGGAGAACAATGTATTTAAGACATTACAAAGCATAGTCTACTCTTAATATGGTTTCATTATAGACACTTGTATATGTATCATACTGCAGTTTTCCAAGTGCTTTAGCTGAACTACACTGGATGTATACAGATATGGCTTTATGTGTATACACTGCTGCCTTAATGCTGTTATCCTGGCAAAGCCTGATCATTTATGTTTGCATTCTAGAGGCGACAACACACCGTTTTGCATAATTGTAACTAATACAATTTTTTTTTGCAATTCAAGCAACAATGGAGAAAAAAACCATTACAGATAGCAGGAAATTTAAATTTTCTTTTTCAACATAATATTCAATTCAACTGAAGAAAATAGTGTAATAGCTATAGTCTTATTTGTGTAGGAGTGTAAAGACATTTCTGGAGAGTTTCTTTATACCCCTGTTCTCTTCTGAGTTTTTGTTATCCATCCTAGTAAAGACAGCACTTGTTTGATTATCCATGCTGCAACAGTGTGTCTGTGCTGCCGTGTGTCCAGTGCTGACCACTTCACCCTCCTTCAGGCTCAGCTGGCTGGTGGGTCCTCCCTGTGGTGCCTGTGGGGCGCTGCCTTCCTGCTCCCACTTACATTAAGTACCAACAACAGCACTTCGTCTGTAGGAGGAAGCATGAGGATGCTCTCCAGTTCTTTTTTTCCAACACTGTGCTGATGTAAAGCTCCTACAGTGCAATATATGTAAGATGAGCTGTTGCTTTATGTGTTGTTAGTAGCTGTTAGTTTTGATTCCACTCCTGTTGCGAATTCTTTCCTCAGAATCTGGGCCCCTGTGTTATCAGTATCACTGTATGGATCTTTCCATGTGCTTGGTCATTCTGTATTGCTGAGATGCAGCTGAACTTTAGAAACTTTAATGTTTCTGGGTAAGTTTATTCTAAATTTTAACCTTGAGACGTGGAATCACTTTCAAATGAGGTGTAAAAGTTTCTCAAAGATTTTTTAGGAAATTAGATGCAACTTTGCAGGTAGAAGTAATTTGTAGAAGGTGTCACCTGCATTCTGGACAGGACACAGCTTGACAAGTACCCATTAAAAATTAATGTTGTAATTTCCTGTATTTATTGTAACCATTTACTGGAGAATCTGCCTTAACAGCTGTTGCTTATTCTTAGTATCAATATTCTGGTGCAGCCACTGAATTGGTACCTTACTTCTACAAAAGTAAGTATTTTTTCACAAGTCACTTGCACAGTTGCAATTTCCTACTATCCCAGGGTATTACGTTTAACATCTCATCAGTCTTGGTAGAGTTGTTCCTCACATGAGCTCTGAATGGGTTCTTATTATCCAGTCTGCTGTAGCTAACAGTAATGAACTAAAGTATTAATGTTGTTCTAGCATTATATATTTGCAGGCCAAGGACTGTGTATGCTTTATGAGAAAGCTGTTGCTCTGTACGTCTATTTAAATTCGTGGCCAAGGAGGGTAAAGTTAAGACTAGTCCCAGACATATTTAGGTCTCCAACAACAGTGGGAGTTTCAGAGTGTTTTAAGAGGACAGTTTACTTTTTGTTACAGGTTTTTAGACTATTAAGTTTTTTTTTTTCCTTTACGGATTCATAATACCATGGTACCAGTAACACAAATTGATACATTTCTCAGGAGACATTTAACAGCAGTGTGATAGCATGACATAAGGCCACTGTATTAATTATTTTATATCAATCTCTTGCCCAGACTTAACACTATAATTTTCTTCAACAATTCTAGATCCGTGAGATCTGAGTAGGACAGAAGTCTGAAAAGTAGATAGTATGTGGTGCAGAGTGAAAAAGCAAATGCCAGTTGAGTTCAAAAGGAAATTTTGTTGAAATGTGGTGCAGTAACATAAAAAAAGCGCCTCTTACATACTGGTGCATAATTCATTTTGAAAAAGCTTTGCAACATTCAGTGCTTTATGTGCTGTGAAGTATGATTGTTGCCATGGTGAATTATTTTTTTAAGTTATTCAGTGGAAGAGTAAATAGTTGTTTCCAACTCCCAGTAATTACCAGATCCCAGTTGCTTCCTCTACATAGCCAGCTTTTGCATAGCTTTTTATTTCTGCATGTATGTTTTAAAGGTATACAGTGCATACAGACAAAATCTTCCCTTTCACCAGAGCTGTCTCCATAGGTCAGGGGTTTGGGAGTGTTTGGCCATATACAGGAAAAAAAGGAAGAAGATCTCTAATGCTTGTGTTAGGTGCTTACAAACTTGTTAAAAAAAAAAAAAACAACCCTGAACTGTAAGGGAAACAGTGAGCAGAAGCATACATTAAAGTTTTTTTTGTTTACTTGCAGTTTTGTAACATTCCTTGTAAAGTCAGTGCTAATCTATATGTAATAGAAACTTTCTCACCCATCTTTACTCTTTTCCTCAGGTGCTGTTAACTCTCAATGATATGCATATGTAGACAGTCCAGTAGTGCCTAAATGATGGTAATTTCTAAATCTCATCCTGATCACTTTATTACCAGATAGGAGTAGATAATGGTGGTGGTGCTGACAGTTTCAGTGTGTAAAACCTCATGTTTGTGTGAGAAAAATGGAGATAAACTGGATTTCTCTATGTTCTAGAACTGAAACTCTCTTTTTTTTCCATTGAAGATTCTGTGGTTTGTGGCATTTTGAAGTCCCTAGTTTTTGGCAAGCTCACTGAGAAGCTACCTGTAGCTGTTGTTAGGCTTTACTTTTCATGGGAAGTGTTCTAGAAGGCAGACGACCCAGAATTCAAAATCCCTGACTGGAAAAGATTTATTGAGGAGAGACAGTTTTGTTTGTTTTCTGTGTGGTTTTTGTTTTCATTTCAATCCTGGTGCTGTATTTTGTCTCTGAGCATTACTGTTGCTACAGCCAAGTTTCAGCTTTTGCTTTTGCTGTTGTAAACCTTAAAAATGGCTCTTTTTCTAACAAGCATTTACTGTTCTTCAAAATGCATTTAATATTCCACATCTAAGTCTGTTGACATATACATATGTTAATGAAACCGAAAAGACATTCTCTTTAATCTCTTATAGCAGTCTGTTATGTAGTAAATAGAATTGTTTTGTAATTTCCAAACTGTTACAATATATTGTGTTGTATAATTCTGTGTGCCATGCTAGGGACGGAAATTAAGACTCTGAGGGAAAGGTAATAAAAAATCCTGTTTGACAAAGTTAGCACTAGCCTCTGCTGAATATAGGATTTCTGCCACAAAAGATTCAATCAGACTTTCCTGCTCCTCATATGTGTGTACGTGGAAAAAACCCCAAGAATAAAACTCAAAACTAACCAAACTAACATCCCCTCCCCAAAAACTCCAAACCCAGCATGGGCATGGATTTGTACTTCAGTCTAGATACATTGCCCAAAGTGAGGGATAGGGTTATCTGCGTCTAGTGTTGTGCTAACAGCAGTAAATGGATGACGCATTGAGTTCCTTCAAATGTGCTTCTTGTAATGCTGATCTCCGTAGCACTCCTTTGGAGATTATTAATGTTTACATGCTTTATGTTGACTTTTAAGTCTTTGTGCTATGTTAGTTTGTTGGAACCTGTGAGCAAGCTGAAGAGAGTATCTAGTATTTTGCTGTAGAAGTGATTGCAGCCTCCGGTTGCAACTGTCAGACTGAAGGGGGCCACTTGTCTTCTGCATTGGTGCTGCAGAAATGAAAAGTAGCTTTGTTCAAAAGCCTCTGAATCTTCCTATTACCAGGGAAGGTTGTACTGTGAGGAGCAGCTCTATGATACCACAGCTTTACTGTGCATGGATTTGTACATTCAGCTGACAAATTATTTGTCTGTGCCTTTCACACCTGATTCTCTGGTTGGTGGTTTGTTTTTTTTTGGTTTTTTTTTTGTGCTATTTTATACACTTGGTTTTGTTTCTTGTCAATTTGTTTTGAGCCTTTTTTTTTTGTGTATTTTAGCCTGACTTTTGCCTGTGCTTTCATAGTGCGTTCTCCTGATGCTTTACTTATAATTGAGAGCTCACAGTCTCAGCAAGCAATGAAGCAGTGTGCAGATGCCACCAGGCAGGAGAAGTTGAAGATATTTCCTGAACTAATAAAGCGCAGGGGACTTAAAAGAGAACAATGAAGCAAGTAAACAAACACCAACCATAAAATAACACAACTGCTGAATTCAGCTTCTGTGTAAGGCACTCAGTGCCTCTGTGTTTCTTAAATGAGCTGTGAATAAGTTGCATTTGGCATTAGGAAATAAACCCCAAAACAACACCACCCTTCCCCAGGAAAAAAAAAAAATAAAAACACACAAAAAAAACACTAAAAACCCTGCCCCAAAAGATAGTTCAGGCAGGTAGGGAAGTAGCAAAGTTCCCACTCTCGCTAGTATGAGCAGCTGTACAATTGCACACAAAGCATGACTTCCCTTGAAAGAACATGGTAGAAGAGATTGTGGTGTTTGGAGTTTGAAGTAGATGGAAGTAGCATGTCTTGATGAAATAATGCTAAACATTAGGGTATTTCAGCAGGTTAAGAGCAAACTAGTGGAAGTTATTCCACTGTGGTCTTTCACCATGCGCATGAGAGATTGTGTATGAAATGGACCATAGAATTTGTAGTCTTACAGCATAAAAAGAGTAAAGTGAAAGGCAAGAAATCAAAATTACTTGTAGTGACAGTTCAGTTTGATTGCTTCCCATGGCAAACAGCACAGGAGACCTGCTCTCCTTCAGAGTTGTCCTTCTCTACAGTCTCACATGGAGATACCTTATACTGTCCCCAGACTTAGCAAAATCATGCGTGAATGTAGCTTCAGTAGTGTGCCTGCTACTGCCAGCTCCTTTCTTCAGTCCTGGGAAGCATGGGGGGATCCAGCTTGGACTTACTGGTTTTGCTTTCTGGAAAGGGGAAATGGGAAGGGTACTACGCCCCTTTTCCAGTTTGGGTCTTGCATATCATCAGAGAATTGAGCAACTTTTTATCACAAGTATGTTGATTTTGTATGGGCAGAGCATTAGTGAAAGATAAATTCTGGATAAATGTGTTGTTCCTTAAAACACACATTACTTCAGTCTAGTAAAACATCAAATAAAAACATTCTGTCTTTTTTTATCTTTCCCTAATTTAATTCATTGTTTTCTGTTCCTTTCATTCACTGAGTAGCAGCTTTTGGTAATGACAGATACTGTATTGTGACTGAAATATGCGTTTTGTAAGTCATAACTTGACTTGGTATTTAAATAAACTGTGTATGTACAGCGTGCAAGATTTATGCAGAACACAGCTGGAGGTATTCTGCGCAGAATTCCTATGGTTTAAAATGTCTCTTTCAAGTTGGAAAATGTGTTGTGAAGTAGATCCCATTATGATAATTGGACGTTCAGCTTCTCTGTCTTGCTCTATTATTTTTTTTGAATACAATTAACACATCACATACACTTCACCTGGTCTCTCCTCATTTACCTCTGACACTTCCTTGATATTTATTTAGACACATGTGGTGTCTTTGCTTTGAACTCAATAGTTGGTATATTCACTAGGTTTTTATTTTTTTAATAAACATTTTTCTCGTTTAGAGATATACAATTAGTTTGCATTGTTAGAGAAAAGTGTACATATTGATGTTGATTTAAGTCTTTTACTTATTTTAGATGATCCGGACATAAATTGTATAAAGATTGTAGAGAAAACTGTGATTAATTTCAAATCAAATTACCTGCTGGGAAGTTGCAGAAGCAGCTCATTTTATTACAGTTCTCCAAGGGAACAGTACAGAGGAGATACACAAAAAAGACATCTAGAGAAAAAAAAAATACATATATATCTATAAAAGAAGACTGTCCTTAATTTGAAATTGTTGTATTTAAGGTGGCAAAACCAGGAAGCACAAAACTCAATGTTTTGTTTGAATTAAACTTTATTCTTTTAGATTCAGCAGCAATGCTTTTATTTCTGAAAACAAAAAGCTATTTTTCAAAATAAACCCACAAACTTAACCACGACTTAAAAAATGTGCCAACAGTATTTTATTATATCTGAAATAACAAAAGTAGTCTGCTATGTTGTGTAACGAGGATAAAACTGTTAGTGACATAACACCAATATTCTCCAGAAGACAACTTGACGTTATATGAAATAGTATTGGTTAATTTTTGGGAGGAAAAAAACTCCAAACCCACAACTAAAAACAAAAAACGCACACAAGGAAAGTACCTGACAGATGAAATTTTAGTGATTCCACAGGAGAAGAGAATATGAAAATACTTTAATAGTGTCTGTTTCATTTGTGAAAATTACATTTGGAGTTTCCTTCATTTTTATTGTAGTTTTAAGAACACTCCCAGGGCCTGGAGGTTTAATAAGGAACAAATCAAAAATCCAGTCGCAGCTTGATTCTCACAGTAAAGTAGGAAATTATTCTAGATTATTTCATTAATTTTAAGTGCAGTTTGGAATAAACTGGGACTATGGTTTTGTAGAGTTCCAGTTCACAGCCCATTCCCATGGTAGCTGTTTTCCATAAAATTTTCACTACTCGTATTGCTGAAGATATTTGTAAATTAGTTTATTATAGGAAAAAAGTGTCATGTACTGAATTCATTTTCTTTGTTTTAAAATTGAATTTATCAACTATAAGATTTTCAGGTCTGAGACTCCAAGGTTTTCCTGTGAAAATTCAAAGCTGTTCAGAAAAAAAATGGGAAGTAAGCTGAGCCCTTGAATGAGTTTTAGATTAAAGCATGATTTTTATCCTTACGGAAGGTTTGTATGAGTTGTCATGCATGGCAGAGAGTCTTCCTTGATTCCTGCAGCACCCCTTAGTTGTGAAATGGAAATCTGCACAGTGTGAAGGGTTCTGAAATGGTGTCCACAACAAAGGGACCATGGTGGTGACAGAGTACAAAAATGAGGTGTGTTTGGTTGCTTCACCATAGCCATCACCATGGAGAGATCCATTGTTCTACCCTTGCATCTTTTCTGGGTTGCTTAGGGAAGGGCGTGATGCAGAAACCATTAGAACGGGGCTTTTCTAAAGGAGACCTATGTCACAATAATGCAAAAAATCAGTGTGTTCTTTTGAGATACCTTTGACTTTGGCTTCCAGTTTTCAAAATGCACATATAAAATTATCTCTGTATAGAACTACTTGGAAGACTGTATTTTATTTAATTTTTTAAAAATGAAATCGTTCTGTAATAAAATATTTCGAGTACTGGCTAAGCTGTAAAGCTTAGGGCTGATAAACAAAGCATCTGAAGCCAAATGGCCCCTTAGCTAACCCCAATTAAAATAAAGATTTCATTGCGCTCTGTCCTGACAGAGAGGGAACATATTGTTGCCTTTAAGGGAGTTTGGTTTAGTTAATGAAAGAATTTATTTCTTTTTTTTTTTTTTTTCAAATACAGAACCTAATTAAATAAGTTTCAACTTGACTTGTAGTTAAGGACATTTTAACTCCTTAAAGGATACTTTTGTGTCCAATTGTAGCTCTCTTTTGAATAATTTCTGGTGCAGTATTTAGTTTTGTGATGTATATAATAAAAAATTTTACAGCAGTTCTCATGAGAGTAACATGTTTTAAATATACATACATATATGTTGTTGATACTAGAAATGTTAAACTTGGTATTGAGGTTACTCTCTTCAAGCATCCTACTTGGCGTGAATTATTACTCAGTGATGGTAACTTACCCTAGATTCTTAAAAGCAACATGGAAATAGAGGTTGCATGGTTTTGCTCTGAATGCACTTTAAAAGCTGTAAATGATGTATGTACATTGCTTACTCCTGCTGTTCAGTGAAAGGAAAGATATATCAAAGAATTATTTTTGGTGATGCTCTCCAAGCAGTAGTTAAAATTTGTATCTCTTGAATGTTTTTTCTTAGAGAGGATTAATGATGAAAATGAAAGCAATTTGTAAGGATTACAAAGGTGGTTAGGTAGCCTTTCTTCAGGATGCGTCTGTACTTGTACAGGTAAAATTCTTCCCCCGTTTGTCAACTAATACAATAATTTATTCTATATTCTCCACTAAAAATTTATGAAGAATAAAGAACACTTTTATCTGCAGACGCTTTCTTCTTACATGCAAGAACATTTTCTACTTCATACTTGAAGGCAGTTTAAGAATGGGAATGCTGTCACTTCCCTTAATTTCTTACCTGAAATTTGAAAAATGTCAACTGGTTGCTGTGTCTGTCTCCTGTAAGATGAGGCACAGTCTCTGTTGAGTGAGAGTGAGTCATGCTGCTGGGCTGTGGTGTTCATGCTTTGTTCATCTAGTACCTGTAATTAAAGCACCAGGCCAGCATTGGTGAGAAAGTGGTGTGTACAGTTAAATTACTTGTTACTGAAGCTGAATCTAGTCAAGGATGTTCATGCTTAACATAAACAATTTTTAGTTGCAGCAGATATTTAACTATTTTCCCAAATGTATCTATGAAACTGTACATGCATATTGGTTTGGAGCATGGCTTCCCAGTTAATGGGGAGGATTTCTTGATCAGAATTTTAAAAACATATGTATTTTGCATCCTGGGGGTTTTAAGCTGATGTTTGGAGTATGTTCTCTTCCAGATGTCACTTAATCATGCATTCTTCTTTACATGTTGAATAAATTGCATTCCAGCTCTCTTAAAACAAGTTTCAAGGGTGACTTCTCCTAAGTCAAAGCCATTCCCAAGGCTTTTGTCTACTTTTGCTTCAGATGCTGGGTTTGGTTGTTATCTTCACCTATGGAGGTAGAAGATACTTGAAGAATTTCTGCCTGTGTGAGGAAATAAATTTTATTTACAGATAAGTCACAAATACATCAGGTTTCAGCTTTTAGTTGAAAAAGAGTGTTGTTTGATATAGGTGTGAACTGGAATGAAAGTAAGGACTCAATAGTCCTGGAGTCCTAAAAATCTCTTTATTAGGCATATGTTACAGATCTTGAGATAACTGAAACGCAGTGCTGTTCTTTTCTGTGAATTTCTGCCGATCATTATAATTAAGATGTTTTTCAGAAATCTCTAGAATAGTTGCCAAACATAACCCAAAATTAGAGTTCTAGATATCCTTGCTCTGCCCTACAGCTACATTTGCCATCCATAATCTTGTCATAGCTTATTGTGCTCAATTTTAATTAAATTACAATAGCAGTTTTGCAGTCATAAGTGACATGAAAGTTTTCCAAAGAACATTATACCCAGAGGATATTTCCCTGATGTGTTTTTCTTCCTTCTTGTTTTTCACCTTGTCCAAATTCTGTTCTTTGGTAACACAGAGTATGGAACAGAAAATGAACACGGTGACTTGATAGACCAGTGTCAGTTTACAAACAGAAGTAATCAATTGAGCTTTGTTGTCTTTGGGAATATTTATTCCAATAGCCATATCAAAATTCTCAAAAACTGATGTATTTGATCAAGATCTTGGCTTTCACTTAATTTTATTTATGCTCAGTGTAACACTGGGTATTCTATGTTTAGGTTTCAACATACAGATGCTGAATCTTTAAATACAAACCCTACTTTTGCAGTGCTGCAAACTGCAGTTCTTGCTTTTCTGCCTTTAAGGGTGTTGTACTCACAAATGTTACCCGCACATTTTACTTTGATATCCCAGAGTCTGAAAAGTCACTTTTTATGCTTTTAAAATAATAAATTTGTTGGATCATCAGTCCTTATTGTTGCATAGGAAGCCCTGTAATATTAATTGCTTGTCAAAACCCTAAGAAATAATGAATTAATGTGCTTGATCATAATGCTCTGTTAGGAGCTGAAGTTTGCTGATGTCCCCAGCCTCTCTATTTAACACAATTACAGATACACATTCAGGACATTTGAGTGGATTGCATTTCATTAATACGATTTGAGCAGACAATACCAAGTTGCTGTTGGGCCTGCTCTGACAGCTAATTACTGAAATGAAGTGTGTACATGGCTAAGAAACAATGGAGCACTTGTCAGCAGCATTGAAACAATGCAGAAATAGTACCAAATCTTGGAATCAATCCTGTTCTATGTAGGCTAGGTAGTAATCCTGCCAAGCACTTTATCAAATGGTATTGAGGAAGTTTGTATTGGTTTGGGGGAAGATTGGAGGGGTACTTGAGAGAGGATTTATTTAATACACAAGCAGGAGCAGACTCAGTAAATTTCTTGAGATGAAGCTCTCAGTCTGATAGTCTAAGGGGAGAGATAACGTCCAGGCTTCCTACCTTCTTCATCTTTCCCAAACATCCACATATATCTGCTAAGTTATTAAACTTAGCATGAAGATGGCTACAAAACATTTTTTTTTCATCCAATTCTATTGACTTCTGTGTTGTAAGAGAAGGTGCTAGTTATTGCAGATTTTTTTCCTGTTCACATGAGGAGTAGTCTTGGATTACCAATGTGGTTTATCCTGATGCATGCATCCATATCCCTGATTCTACCAAGAGCCACCTCTCAGTGGGTCATGTTATTTAACCTGTTTGTCTCAAAGTTCACAGGTAACATGGAGACAAGGAAGTTTGTATTAAATACACCTTAGCCTTTATTACCTCGGTGGCACTTGTTCATCTTTCTTGTTTCGAAAGGCATTTTTCTTTTTAATTCTTAAATATTAGTAAGTAAACAAAACCAGAGAAAACTGAGATGTGTTTTTCATTCCAGTGGCAATAAGGAATATGCTCATTTAATCACATTTGCAATCTGGTGACCTGTACAAAATTGCAGCTTAGTTTCTTGGTTGCTATGAGAAGGCACCTTTTAAAGTGCACCACTTTTAGAAGGTCCAGAGTTACAACCAAGGTTCTTGAGAGATTTTGCTTTAGTGTTCATTAACAAGTAACTCAAGGATACACTACAGGCCATACCATCAGGCAGTAAAATAATTGCAGCAGAAAAATACTCTGTTTCTTGCTGAATTGGAATTGTGAAACAATAATGTTTAGATTCATCTGCAGCTTCAGTTGAAGACAAAAAGGACAGTAGCAGCTTGCCTATAAAGGGTCTGTCTGCCTGATTAACTCAAAAATTCATGGTGAGGTGCTGGAATAGTTTACCATTCTTGCAATTCATTTTACAAAACAAGTTCCAGACTGAGCTCTGCTTTCATGTATTCTCTCTCCATGGAAATTATGTTCTTTTTCTCATTTCAAATTAGATGAGTACAATGAAATTCTTATTTTACATATTTATTAACAAGGCTTTCATCCCTGTGGTATTGTAACTATCCTCACTACTGTATGCAAAGAAATTACAAGGAGAACTCTCAAACCTTTATGAGGAGGTATGTGTGATCACTGTTTTTCAAGCTCATATCTGTATTCTTGCATGTTGCTCCACCAACCCTTATTTGTTGGACTTCCTTTCCATGCATTGTTGATAGCATTGATTTTGTTTTTCCCAGTACTGAAAGAAATCACATTACGGACCTCATGCCATGTTCAAATCCCTTTGGATACCCGTTGTTAGAAAATTGATGTGTAAAGTGACTCCAGTGCCTGGCATATGGAGGGTTAAGGGAATTTTTAGCCTCACCAAAAAGTATTTGGTCAGGTACTCAGGTGCTGGAAATTTTCTTAGCAACATCAGTCACTGAGGAACACAATCATCTGCTGTTCTGGGGTAGAGATTACAGTGCTTAATGATTAGCTACTATAAGCTGCAGCTGATGCCAGACTCTACCCCCTTTACACCTAATTAGCCTCATTAATGAGCTCTTCTGCTCTCCACAGAGAGGGCTTCCTCCTTGGAATAGAAGGCAAAAATACTTCACCCAGGTAGATGTGCTGAAACCTTTAATTATTGCCCACACCTGCAAAGCGTTGTGTCTCTGACAGCAATATTACTTAGCTGAAATTGTGCTTACTTCCAGTGACCACAGTACAACGTATTAACTCTTTAGCACCTTAGGAACAGTTTTTAAGTATTTATAGGATATAAACCTATAATCACTTGAAAAGTTTATGCTTAATCAAGTTGGGTGTGTTTTATGGGGGTGGGAGGGTTGTATGTCACAAAATTATTTCTGAAGTTCCTGAGTATTTTGTTTAACCATGAAAAACGATTTGAAATTGCTGTTGAATGTCAAGTAGTGCGTTACCAGAACTAAGAACACCGTTAGGCAAATTACATTCTTTAAATGAGCAACTTTTGCATTTGGAGCAATGTAATTTTGTACTGCTAAAATTGAAATATGGGCAAATCCTCCTGTAGTAATCAATGTAGGTGAGCTAATTAAGTGTTCTGGTGTCATTCACAGCTGTAGTAAGTATTGGTAAATACTACGTCCTAGTGTTTAAATTTATTGAAATCTGATAACATTGTGTTGGTTTTGTTGTTTATTTGTGTTAATGCTAAAGGAACTATAGTAACAGTTCTTTATGCACAAACTGATCGTGCCCATTAGAGCAAATGTCTATGTACCTTTATCAAATTGGCTCAAAAAACAGCTCAAGTCAGTGCCTATGCTAGTTTTTCATGGGTAGAGTTCAAAATCTTAATTTCTCTGTTCAGATACTTCTGTTATTTACTAACTTTTACCAGAGTAGCCAGCTTGCTTGACTTTCCAGCAGGAAATGTCTACTGTGAAAATATATGTCATCCAAGATGGCATGAGATGTCATCCATCTCTGGCACCAGACAGAATGCGACCCAGGCCCATGGTGTGCTGAGTTTCTTTCAAGATGAAGTGAGCAGGGAGCAAGTGTTTTCTTTTATTGCTTTCGTATTTACTCACCTTGGCTTTCTCAGCTTCCAGCTTGGCATTCGAGCACATGAAGCAGTTGGAGGGAAAATCTTGCACTATAAGATGCTCCAAGTTTGCAGACAACTGTAGCCACAAGTTGTGGTTCTTTCTGAGGGAGTTTGAGCCAAGGAAGTTCTTTTCCTGGAACTTCATCTTGTAAAATGAATAGAAGATTGTGTGCCTCCTGTGCAGAGTGATGGGGCTTTTCTACCAAAGTTGAGAGATTGTTAATTTTAGCCAGCTTTCCCTTAAAAATGTTTTTAGCAAAATGCTGAGCTGATGTGAGCTAAGGCAGTACACTTTAATAGGAATTTGGAACAGAAAATCTATTCATACAATTGAAAAAATATGAAGAAACTGGAATTAGGGTCTCAGAGCCGTGAGGTGACCAAAACAATATGCATCATTATTAGCAGTTCTTAAGAATACATAGAGTGAAGTTTGTTTTGTTTATTAATAGTTAAAACAGCATCAAGCCTCACCAGCCAAGGTGTAGTAATGTGCTGTGTGAATCAGAGGAATTCATGTGTATTTTCCATGACTGCAGTTTGTATTGGATGCCAAGATAAAGCAACAAATTAGTAATTTTTCAAACATTTGGATAATGCTTTGTCAATTGTTAGTGCTCCTCCTAACTATTCCATCAATGGAATTGAAGTCTGTGGACTCTTCTGATGGAAACCTTGGCAGGTGTGGTTCTGTTTCCTGGGTGGCAGAGCCTGAGGCTCCAGTGCAGATGAGGACTTTACAAGATAAAAATTATCATTGAGGGCATGTGGGTCTGGAGGGGAGCAGCACTGGTGCTGTTGGCCGAGTGAATATCTGCCCATCTGCTCTCTGTCAGAATACGTTAGAAGTGCATCTGGGTCCGTGCCCCAGAGTTGCAGCTCCAAGCGGGTTATGTGCTTGTCTCCACGACAACTCATGGAACTGTGTAAACTGCTGCACTCTGAACCAGATGCTTCCCTGCACATGTGGTCTAATTAGATGGCATTCCCCCACCACCACCACCCCAGAAGTGTTCAGAAATTTTGCGTGGTTTCCATGTCAAAAATGTGTCGCTGATATAATGGGAGTCAGGAGGAGTCATGTGGCCAAACACTAAATAATTGCACTTACTGCAAAGCTTGGCTTCGGTGTTCGTGAGCTGTGGGTTTGCAGGAATGCAGAGCAAATTCCCTTTGGTTGTTTTATCATGGATTGAGCAAAACCTGTGGGGGAAGTGCTGATAGGAAAAATCTGGGTTTTTTTTGCATCCTAACACTGGCTGCAACTTTTTGTGAATATACCAGGGGGGACTGAGGCAGATTACATGTCTTGCAATAGATGCTTGCAAGACACAGCATTCTCAGCCTCTCAGAGGCAGGGTTTCTTGATCTTGTTTCTTTTTTTTCAAGGGTTTGAATAAAAACTGCAAGGAGTGTGATCTAGAGAAGAGCCTGGGGAAATAAAACCAAACCTGACTTACAAAAACTAACACTGTCTAATATGGCAGGATCCTCTACCTGTTGTGAGAGGGGCAAAGGGCTTCCTTTGGTGCCAGTGATTGAGGAGCTGTGTGAAAAGTAATGGAAAAGTAGCACAGGTTTTGTGGTCATACTAATGTGTCTTTTTCTGTGTCTTGCCCTCCTCATGTGATAAAATTTGAGCCTCTTCCTTAAAGTGAATACATGGTGAAAGAATGAAGAGTTCTTATTTGTTTTAAAAGGGAAATGCTTTACTTTGCTCTTTTCCATCTGTGAGGAGAAGCATCCTGAACAATTGTGGACCTGATTTCTTAGTTCTTTTCTCGAAGTTGCGTGGCTATACATACAATATACTAAAGCTCTGTACGAGCAGTGTAGAGGCAAATGTCTTTGGTGTGTCAAATTCCAGTTGTTCCTAGGAGTGGTTGCTGCTGCATCTTTAGGAGTCTAATGATATACGTTACTGATTTATAATCTCACATCTGTGATAAATAACCATAGCAAGCAGATGTGCATATGCATTTGTATATTAATCCTTGACCACTTAAGCTTCCCCAGAGACTGTTACATGACTCGAATGGAAAGGAATGAAACTTTTTTTCCAGTGTCCCTAATCCAGTGCCTTGGATTACCTTTCTCAGAGGGGATGATAAATCCTTTCTCTAAACTGACGTTTTCTGGCTGGATTTGTTCATGGCACTAGTTGAGGCTTCCACTCCAAATTACCAAGTGGCATGACATGATGACGAATCAAACCTCAGTGAGTTCTAGCATAGTAATAGCATTTATTTTGCAGTTACTATATGGAGGTGGCATTGCATATCATGTTATCTTATATGTTGTGCATTAGTGCATCTACTAGAGACTGGATGGCTCTAACTCTGTGAAAACTTAAAGTTTAATTCCATTATATCCATTTTATTTACAGAGATGGGGGCTTTGTTACTTAGCTGAGTGGGGTTTAATGACCTATGTTTGTGACTAAAGCTTCTCTCACGTGTCTTTAGTGAAGCTAAAAATACTTTATTCTCCTTCTGCATCTATATTAGCATCTAAATAGCATACTAAAATATTTAGATTTTGAATATAGCTGGTTTATTCAGTGTGCTTGCACAAAACCGTATTTTCAGCGTACTTCGGTGAATCCTGAAAGCTTCATTGATTTAGATGAGTTTAGGCTTTTTACATGCATCTAAGAAATCAAACCAAAGCAAAATACTAACATTTGTGACTTTTAGGCCTATTGATCATTTCTAAATCTTGGCCAATCATTTATCATTGTTGCAGACATTTATTTTTCCAAATTTTAACAAAGTATTCTTGAGTTTTAATAAATGAAACAAAAAGAAAAAGCTTTATCTTACAAAAGTCATTTATCTCATACGAAATACTTTGTGTAGATTGTGTTTCCAAGCACACTTCTCTATTTTGTCATAGTATAAAGTAACTCGTATAAAGAATTGCACTGTAATTTTTTTCTCCTTTTTTGTATTGTCACTAACGTTCTACAATAGCTAAAGTAGGAAAAGGCTGCTTTATTATAGGGAGCTTGAATTGGTAGCTGCTTTACATGCAGAACATACCAGCTTCAATGGGAGTATTGCTCATGGAATGATTGCAGAACTAGGCCCTGAAATTACCTTGCCAGCTAATGATAAAATCGCATGCAGGCCACAGGGGTTTTTGTGGAATAAATATAAGAGTGGAACAATATACAGTACACATTATACCAGTAATTTAAAGCATATTCAGGACAAAGAGAGAGTTCCTAGTGCAGGCAGCATCATAGAGATTTGCTGTATCTGATAAAGATTAGGTTTCTCAGCTCATAATACCATACTATTACTTTTCTTTTGTTAGTCTTTCAACACCTACACTCATGCATTGACACAATATCAAGTAGGAAGAGGAAGAATAGCCTCCTATTTAAGGTACTGAACAGGGATTAAAGAAATTTCGGTTCTTTTCCCTGGCTCTGCCAGGGACTTTTGTGACCGTGTGCAAGTAACTTATTATTTTCATGCCTCTATTCTTGATCTGTGAAATGGTGATATTTTCTGGGGGGGGGGGGGGGGGGGGGGGGGGGGGGGGGGGGGGGGGGGGGGGGGGGGGGGGGGGGGGGGGGGGGGG
>JASSUY010033533.1:0-12988 GCA_032466535.1 Forpus xanthops
AGCTAAAAATCCAAAACACAGTGCTACACCGGCTACTGCTTAAAGAAAAATGACTGCTGCTGCTGAACCCATGACAGGGAGAAATTCAGTGGCTCTAATGGGATAGTCTTTCAAATGCTGAAGCTGGGATCAAAGAAAGGCTGAAGCCAGAAGGACCTGGACAAGAGAGAAGTGGGTAGTTAGATGAAATTAGTAAAGGGTGAGTGTAATAGCACAGATGCTCAGTTCTACATGTACAGTGATCCTGAGCTGTGAACAGGAGAGGCTGCTGCTCCTATTTCTGCCTTTCACTGTATGCTTTTATTTAGTACCTCAGTTGAAAAATACTGTGTATAGCACAGAAACACTGGCTTGGTCACACCACAGAAGAGTCACTTGTCACAGGATCTTGCAAAGGAGTCCTCATGAGTAGGATGGGGGCCATGAATCCAGTCACAAATCCCGTTCTGAGGGAAGAAACCTCTTGGCTGAGTGTGTAGTTGGTGGGACCAGGAGGGAAGAGAGCACTGCAGCCAGTTTGCTAACTGCAACAAGTAGCCTCTTACTGTAGGGAAAATCCCGCTTGCCTACCAGCCTGTATTTAATACAGGCAAACAAAAGGATATTTGGAAGATGGATGATAAATGAACCCTTTGAAATTGCCAGCAGTGCAGTTGGTAACAATGAGGTCAGAAATGCTTATGGGTGATTTACTCAGTGGAACGTACATTTTGGAAACAAATCTGTGTGTTGGGTTTATGTTATTGGTGGCAATGTCACAAGCTAGATCTCATTTTAAACTGACAAGTTGTACATCTTAGAAGAGAACAGAATACACACTTTTAAATGCAGTTTGCTGGCAGACCTGGAGATAATGTTTGGTGGTGTTTGTTCCTCTTGTTCTTCTGCCCCCTTTGTACTAGTAGGTGGTAATGGCTAACTCCAGAAGCTTACTGGTTACTGCTGCCTGAGCTGCCATCACAGTGAAAGGTAAAACCTCTGACCATGTTTCCTGAAGTCATTAAATGATGCTTGTGGTAGGAGTATAGCATTACAAGCAAGGCCTTTATGGCAGTGAAATATGACCATTAATATGTTTTTACAGTTGCAGTAAGTAAAGCAGTAAAACTAAAGGAACTCAGCTTCTGACAACGCGCTTCATTAATGTATCATGAGTATTGACAATGCCAAGGTCATCATTTGCTTTGCAGCTGCACGAATTACCAGCCATTCTAAAATATGCTATTTTATGGGGTTTCTAGTTGGCAGGCTATTTAGAGAAGGGTGATTTGTTGAGCACTATTCTTTGGGCTTTATCCTTTCATAGCTTTGGCTGTTACCATCATTCTGCAACAAAACAGTCTCTCCCAGCTGTCTGATTTTTCACAGAGGGGTTATTAACATTTCTAAGCCAGCTGATATGCCTAGGCAGTTCCCAGGCATATTAAACTGTTACGTATTTCTCTTACAAATGTGCAGTAGCCATTTTCCAAGCAGGAACTGAGTGCCAGTGCAAGCCAGTGGTGGCTGGGAGACGGGAGCAGTGCATCTGAGGAGAAAGAGCTAGGAGCCAAGCTCAGCAAGGCCATGCGAGTGGTGCTGTGTTACGGTAGGGTATCTGCTCTGTCTTTGTTGCTGTGTGTTGACGGGAGTGGTAAGCCTGTGGAATAGGACACCTTCATTGGGGAAAAGAGATTCAGAAAGTATTCTTGAGCTTTAATACAGAGATGGCAATTTATCACCTTACAAGCGCACTGCTACGGCTGCACTTCTGAAAAGGACTCACGTTTAACACCTCTGTTTATAGGGACCTGGTTTGAAACACCTTACAGGAAGTCTAGTCCTTCTTGAAAATCAGATGACTTAAGGTGTTTCAAAGCCCTTTTTAATGTTGCTTTGGGTTTTTTTTAGGGGGTGGGAGGAAGACAGAAGGAAGCTGATGAGTTCTCAGAGCTTGAGTGGAAGGTGTATGAAAGACTATGAAGTGCTGGCTGCCTGGTCATAGGTACATAGTCTGCAATGTCATACCTGCATAGTCATCTGTAGCGTGACAGTGTTTCAAAGAGCCCGATCCATTCAAAACTAGCAGAATGGTATCCCAAAGTGGACAGAAACCAGCCAGAAAATGAGTTAACTTCTTTCTCACCTCATTAAATGAGTTGCCCAGTCAAGAATGAAGCCTGAATTCACACGTAGGCAAGTGTTGTTGTCACAGAAATGGTATGAGAATGACAGAGGTATGGGGACCTTGATTTCCTCATTTATTGCTTTAGCCTTAAGTTTTCTGTACAAGAAATGTTGCTGCACCTCCAGACACTGTGTAGGGCAGGGTGTCTGTGGTAGACACCCTGCGAATCAGCCAGAGCAGTGCCAGTACAGCTGGCTGGACCTGGAAGAGGCAGATTTCTCTGCCTTTGGCTCTTTCCTGCTATAGATGTTTTCCCTAGTGGATCAAATGCAGGTATATCTGCTCCGGACTAGGAAGTGCTGCCCTAGTTAATTAGAAATCACCTAAAATAACAAGGTGCTACAATACCTAGGTAGTGGAAGAGCCCAGGTAATATGCAGAGAAATACGAGTCAGGGAGGAGGCTAACTCATACCTGCTGTGATCCTTTTCCCACAAATACTGCTGCTGCACTTCAGCACCTAAACAGATGTATTAGAAGATGTGGGGGTTTTGCCTGATCTACCTGGTGTGTCCTGCTGCTTCCACCTGAAGCATCTGCTGCATTTTTGACAAGTCAGATGCAAGTCTGTCACATCCCTTCAGTGTTCAAGGGCGTGAGGTGAGCAGATCAGCAATGTGTGGTTTATTTCAGAGTTCTCATCTTTGGCTGTACAAAATCTCCTTCTATGGAGAAGATATGCCTGTGAGACTGTGGTAATCATCTTCATCACTTTGTGAGGAGAGGAAAACCAGATTCATTGCTGAATCAAACAGGCTAACATGGGTGTTAAAATGACACTGCAATTTAGCATCCTAGCAATAGATTGTCTGTTCCCCAGCACCCCATTCAGAGCTGTGGGTAATGTGCTGATCACAGCTCCCCTGTGCGGTGACATGGTCAGGACAGGAGGCAGAAAAGGGGAGCACAGCTGCTGCATCTACAGCTCCATGGTGTGTGGGAGCTGCCTGTGGTTAATGCTGCAGCAAGAGGGATGCAAAAGGCCACAGAGCAGCTCTGGAGTCTCTTTTGACTTCCTCCTGTCTTGTGCAGTGAGTAGACAGAGCATTCATGCAATGGAGGAAGAGAAATAAAGTGAGGAGCCAGGAAGAAAAGCTCTTGTTTAGTAAGCATTGGAATTACTTCTTGACAGAAAAAAGAAATACTTAGGAGAACGTGAGGATTTCTTGTTTCCATTAATACTTTGGGTTTTTTCTTTTTGCTGGTTGAATAAGACATACCTTGTATTAATTTATTAAGAACTGAGCTTATAAGAGAGATGCTGGTTAGTTAGAGAACAGTCCAAACTATGCTCTTATACACTGCATAGTCTTATTTAATATATTTAATTGGCTTCGTAATAAGAATAAATAAACATCTAAAGTCAACTTTCATGGCATGAAGCAATTGATTGCACACTCATATATATGAAATCCTGTTGTTTGTACCTCTGTACTTGTCCTTGCCTTTGAGTAACTTCTACCTCTTAGCCAGGTTTATTTTAATTTAAGAGAGTGATAGAGCTCTCAGAAAACACAGCCTTTTTTAACAGGATTCATGGAATATGGGGGCAAGCTAGCAGAGACAGGCCATTGCAGTACCCCCACTGAAGGAAAAGGGGCTGTAAAAGAAACTCTGCTTCTCTTAGCAACCAAAAAAAGCAGCATTGCAGGCAGGTAAACATCTTAAGTACCAAAAGCAGTTCACCAGCTACAGAAGACAAAGTCTCCGAGAATCAGGCTTTGTTATCATGCTTGAACTACTTATGTGTAAATCAGTTGGGAAAAGCCCCCACTTGCTAAACACAATTTTTTATAAGTAAATAAATGTGAACTAATGGTAAAAACCTAAATATGAGAGATTTTTCCATGCTTTTGGAAATCCTAGCTGCTTTCCAGATTCACAGTGGAACGTCTAGGCAGCCCTACCACTCCTGTGAACCCCATTTCTCCCCTCCTCACTGCACAGATGGGTAGCTGGGTGAATTAATGTGAATGTCTCTGAAGCGATTCCAGTGCTTTCTGGGTTCTCTCAGTCATTTGACCAGAGACTTTTGCTTGGAACACTCAATATTTCTGTGCAGAAATACTGGGGATCAGCCAGCACAGCTGCGTGATTAATTGAAATACCAGAGACAGTGTTACATATATACTAATGCCTTTCTGCACCATCACAGTATGCCACCTGATAGTGTCACTGAGCATGTTCTGACCTTCTATTTATAAAGGAAAAAGCCCCAAACGGGTTTTGAGGTTTGTATTTGTTACCTCCTTTTATTTTTTGAGGAAGGCTTCCTGAAGTCATCAAAGGAAATCAATGTTAGGACATGCACACTTTGGTTGCAAAGGATCCTGCACCAAGACATGCTTGATTTCTTGTTCCAAAGGTTCTCCTTCGGATGCTGTAGTGTCTCAGCAGGGAAGCCTTCTGTCTGAAAAGAAAACCTTGTAGAGTGCATTTCAGAGATGTTCCCAGGCAAAAATGCCTTTGTTCCTGCTGTTGTAAAAGGCTGCCTGCATTTGGTACAAACAAATAAAGAGACTTTCCACTAGATGGCCCTCCACATCAAACATTGGCTATGTTTCCATGTAAACATGGGAACAATTTCTTGGCTTTAAATCTCACGTTAAGCTTTGTCAGCAAACTTTCAATCCTGTGGTAGCTCAGTTCTCCTCCAGTCCTGAAACTGGGCAGCCCTATTCCTGCAACCACATTTTTACATTCAGTTATCTTGTCTTTTTTTGCTGTCAGCCTGTACTCAGAATATGTATGCTTAACATGCTGCCTTCCCATATATGAGAGTTATATAAGTGGGTGTTAAATGTGCTTTTTATTCACATATAACAAACTTAGAGCTGGGACTTAAGGTTGCAAGGTTATCATGCATGTTCATGAATAAAAGAGAAATTATATTACAGCCTTGTCATCAGTCCTGTTGCACCTTTTCTGCTTTCTCGTCAGTCTTGTTGCATCTATTCTGCTTACAAGTTTTACAACTGGCAGGATTTCCTAAGGAGGAAGACCGCACAGAACTGACTCTACTCTATTAACATTTAAAGAATTGCATTAATCAACCTAAGCTTTGACTTTGGTTGAAGAATTTTGAGAGAGATCCCTCTGATGATTGTGCCGTGACAAGCCAACAGAAGGCCACTTTTGCAAGTCTCTTCCTTGGGATGTGGTGAATACTTCCTTGTATTTGTTCCTCCAGGTCACTGCTGTTTGTCCAAATTACACCTTCCTGTTTTTCTTGTATTTTGCTGATGCTGCTTAGTGTTAAATTGCTGGATGCTTGGCGCAAGTCTCATCTTCCTGCAGGAGCTCCATGAAGGTAAACTCCTTTCACACACAGCTCTTTCCAGTGCTAGTTATTCCAAAACCACTCCAGAGCTTTGTAAGTGAACGTGTGACACAGGCTGTGTCCATTTCTGCTGGTGTGCAGATGCTTACAGAAGGAGTTTCACCAAGTAGCTGAACAGGAGTTAATGTGGAACGCGTCCCTGGTGTAAACTTAATGCTTTGTGCACAAATGGCAACTCACAGCACTTGCAGGAACCACACAACAACTTGAGATGGAAATAGGCCTGAGGAGACTGAGACCAAGGGTAAGGTGCTGCTGACACTGGGTATATTTCAGGTTGTGGTAAGGAAGGGGTTGAGGACTGCAATAAAAGGGTGTGTTATAGTGCAGCCCATAGAGCCCATTGGAGAGCCGAGTGCTGTTACTGTTCTCTCAGTCTCTGCTGCTAATAATGGTATCCCAGCTAAGCGGGTTTGGAAATGTCTGCACTGAAACAAAAGCAGAAGTTTTCCTTCAGTTCTATGAAGTGACCCATGTACTTTGGGTCTTAAACTGCTGCAAAATGTGGAATAGGCTCAGGACAATTTGAAGCAATGAGTTACTTGGCAGGAAAAGTGATGTGAGGTACTAACAACTGATGCAGTAAGTAAGGTATGTGTAGGGGGCATATATCAGGCAATGCACAGAGGGGTTAAAATGTTGAAATTAAGAGATGATAACCATAAAAAACAAAATAAGGAAACATATCTTAATGCGTGCTTTTGTGAGTAGGCACGAACTGGTGCTGTCAATGGGAAGGAAAAGCAGCAGGGTAACAAGAATGCAACTGAATATGGATGTGGGCCCTGGTGAGTGCTCTTTGTTTCACTGTGCTGCTTTCAAGGGGCTGGAATCAGTCTTCCTTGCTGCGAAGGGTGGTGTTGCTAAATGGTGTTATGATAACATAATGAGAAATCAGAGCAGCTAAGTCTCAACAAGGCATCCATCTCAAGTTAATTAAAATAGGAAAGTCATACTATGGTGCCAAGGGAAATAGTAAAAGCACAGATGGGGAGATATGATTGCTTACTGAAGATTAGTGTAGTTAGTGCAAAGGTCTTAGAAGGATAGAAGGACAAAAGGACAATCTGGACAACCTCAAGGCTGGAACCAGAAGCTGAGAAGAGATGTGGGCATGTGGATTGCAGATAAAACTAATTTTGGAGTCAATATTAGTGTGAATTTGTGAAGGAAAAGGCAAGCTTTAGGGTTAACCCAACTTTTTTGTAATTATGGGAGCTAAGTCTGGGGAAAAGGGTGCCTGTACACAGTCATGGTTCATCAGAATAAATGTGTTTATGCTCATACTGTAGCAGAGCCAAATCCAGCCCAGATCTGTTTAACAAAAGGTTATCCTGAGCCAAACTGTTCTCAGTCCAAGCCATGTGGCCCATCCTTTGCAATGTCACAAGGTGCAGATGTGGTTCCAAGTGCACCTCAACACAGCACGTGAGTCTTGGAGGTGCCGGTCCCAACTCTGCTGTGGTCCAGTAGCTAGAGCCTGTCTGCTCTGGCGTGGAGGGGGAAAAACTCCATGTAGCACAGTAAGAAGTGTTAGTGTATTTTTTGAGCTGCTCATAGCGGCCATAATCCCATAATGTCCAGTCCCAGCAGAAGACTCTCTTCCTCTGCACATCCTCTCAGACTGGGCTTAATTCCTGTATGGATTTGAAGGCATGGCCCATAGGCTTATTGCTTGCTATCTTCACTGGAACTGCATAAAGACACAGGAGGCCTGGGCTGCTCAGCTCTAGGACAGGATTTGTACAGAAGAGACCTTCCCTCCATCCTATCACACACCCCCAAAATGCCCCTCACCAAACCAAGTAAAATAGCTCAGGGCAGACATGGAATTTCCCTGGGAAGAGGAAAGTGATTGTCTGGAGGCAGAAAAAGGAAATTCCAAAGCAGATGAAAACAGAGAAAAAAATCCAGATTTAAAATTCCTTATTAAAATAAGTAAGTTGCACAAGTGTAGGAATGTATTTCTTCCTGCTCTTCAGCAGACTAGATACTGCCTGACCTCTGGCTGGCTGTCAGGTTAGAGGTCTTCTTGTGCCTAAACAAAGAACACAGGCTGCCTGTTCCTAAGGCTACTCTATTAACTGGAAACAAAAACACTAAATTAATTACTAGTTCAGAGCTGCTTTTGTTGGGCCTCTTGCTCGAAATCAGTCCTGATTATGCATACATTACCAGCGAAGCTGGTCATTTATAGCATGCTAGAAGCAGAAAGGACAGTAAGAAGGGTGGGTAGGAGGAGCTCACCCTCCTGCAGTTCATATTTCTCTAATCCTGCATCCCTGCAGACACCTGTGAGGCTCCAGGGTACTGATCTTGAGTCTGACAAAGAGTTAACCTACTGCAGTCTGTCTTCCAACAGGTTGAAAGGCTTTCCTCGGTTGGGGAAAAAATCTCCAGGCTGGTGTTTATTGACAGCTAAGAGACATAGACCTCTCTATTTTGGGAACAGGAAGGGTGGGCCTGGGAATCTCGCCAGTAAACAGTTTGGGGTTTAGCCTTAGGGGCCCTCTCGCCTTCCTCTGGGCTACCCTTACATGCTGTTTGTCTCACTCCAGGGCTGAGGTCATGGCTTCTGGAGTATTTATAGCGAGGCACTAAGGTGAGACACTTGCTGTGAAATGGAATGCAGTGCCAGGCAGTTCCTGTATTAGCCCAAGCAGACGGGAGTTTTAAGAGCATATTGTCTATGTGAAACCCCCAAAATACTGGTGCTGCAGATTTGAGGCTACGGGAGCAGAGGGGCTTTCCATTACACTGCTCCGACTGCCAACAGCCAAATCAGCCTTAGATGCATGTTTGCTTTGCCTAAAAGTAGGGTTCAGTGATGCCTATCAGAAACTGCTTCACAGAGGGTGTTGACAGGAGCTGAAGTGGTTCACAAATAGGCGGTGCAGGAGACTCTCAGGCCAGATAGTTGGGTGTGAAAAGAGGCATTCATCTCGGGTTTTGCCATCACTTCCATCTCTAATAGTAGGCAGGAGAGAAAAATAAGTAGAAAGGCGGCTCAGAAATTGATATGGAAGAAACTGGCATGGTATTTGGCAGGAAATGAAGAGACACGGTGGCTGGGGTTGAGGTGGTGTCCTGGGAGATGGCATGTGTAATCTCACAACTGCTGTGCTAGAGCTGTAGCTGGCACTGATGAAACAGTGCTGGGTTGAATACAGCTCGGGCAAAATCCAAAACCAAGAGAATACTGTGAGCTTCTCAAGGAAGCCAACTCTTTGGAAGGGGAAGGACTTATGAGGCAGCTAAATGTACTGGAGTGATCAATAGGCACGTCTGATGGTGGTAGCACTTCAGGAATGAGAGCTGTACAGTGGTATGTGTCCCTGAACCACTTCAGAGTGTCACTGGGGGACTTCAGAAAGAGACAGCAGTTCTGATCTGTTCAACTCACAGTTTGTTAGCACAGCTCATTAAAATGGGCTGCTAATTCATTTAAGTGTTCTCCCTGTTTATGCTGCAGTTTTGTGCATCTTTACATCCTTCTTTGGTGCAATCCATTGTGCTGGGCAGGCACTGAAATGTTTCCTTTGGAGTAAGAAACTGGTGCCTCATAGGAGGGAAGAATAGCTCAATTAAAAGGACCTAGTAATTCCTGAGGAAATGCTAAGAAGGGGTTAGAAAAATTGTTTGTTTTCTAGTCATTCCTAGTAGCTTTAAATATAATGAGCTCTTAGAAGGCATTTGTTGTGCATAGATGAAATATATCTGGGCTACCTGGAGGCAGTTTGGAGCTCGCTACCATGCTGGTAGGTAGCACGGCTTACGAAGGCACAGACAGACTGAAAAGAGAGTTTGGTATGTTGACTCTGAAACAGGACTCAGGAGATGAAACTCTCATTTCTGGCTCTGTCACTGCTTTTCAGTGTGATTTGTGTTAAATTGCTGAAAATGCACCTGGCCTCAGTTCTTTAACAGGTAGGTACCACTGTATCTTTGCTGGCTCTAGGCACCGCTGGGGACAACAGAAAAAGAGAAGAGAGGATTTATCTTCTTTGGTGCTCCTCACACACATCCTTTAATGAACTGGAATTTGTATTGGAGAAGAAAGAAACAAATGATTAAGCTAGAAATAAACCTGGCTGTGTTTAGTGAAGATCTCAGCTTGCTGGCTGCCTTGGCAGTGTTCTGTCTGCACCTCAATCCCTCCCTGTTGCTAGCTGTAACTCTGCCAGTTTGGTGAGAAGCTCTGGGTGCACCGTGCCCTCTGCTTTGTGCTTGTGGAGGACACCAGGAGAGAGAGACTGACATGGGCTTACATAGCCCAGTAAGTGGTAGTTGTATCTAGAAACAATATCTCTTTTCTTCACAAGTTGGGAGCATTTGTGTTCCAAGATACGTATTTCTATGCCCTCCCTAGCATGGCTTTCCTGCCAGGAAGTCTGAATCTAGCATGAGAGGATAGCCTATTGCTATGGAAATGACTAGGAGAGGCACAAAGCCACTGATGAGAGGACAAGGCAGAGTGAGGGCTCATGGAGAAAACCTAATTTTTAAGCACCTGTGCTGGATAAGTGACAAAGGAGCTGCTGGGAAGGGACAGCAGAACTTGTGAATGGCACTGCGTATGCAACCAACGCCATATCCCTCATTTGACTAATGAGAGATGGTGACTAATTCAGCACATGCTGGCAGTTAATCTCTCTGCCATATGGCGGCTGCGCCTGGCACCTGCTTCTTCAGTGTGAGATAAGGTCAGTATCTCCCTATGGGCAGAGGTATTTCAGAGGATCAATGTTGTTTCATCATCTCTGCCACCCAGGGACCACTGCCTTTCCTAGAGATAGCACTGGGAACTGGGAAGGAGCATCTTCACTTTGGCAGTGATGCTCCTTCCTCCCCAGTTTGGTGCTGTGCCTTGTGCTAGTCCATGCCTGTACAGATTGTATCCATTCATTCACAGCCTGTCACCAAGAAGCATGAATAGGAATATATAACATGTATTTTCTTCTGCACTGTGTTTTTCTTCCCTTTTCTGTTTCTACTCTGCTTCTAGTGTATTTCCTTCCATCTTGATTCCTATATTGTCTTTGCTGTGACAGTGTACAGCTGTGGCTGGGGTACTCCTGTCTGCCACGTCACTATTAAAGCCCCTGCCTGTCTGCCTCTATATGCTAACCTGTCTTCTCTGCCCTTTTTTCCTTCCATCTCTGCCCTGGTATCTCATTTTAACTTGCACTTTACACTCTCCAGCCATCTGTCTCCCATCAAATCATCCTTCAAGGAAATCCCATGCTAAATCTCTCCTGTACTGCCTGGCTTTATATGTGAGACAAAGAGTGTTAAGACAGGGACATAGCCAGGTAACTTCTGCTTTTCCTTGCCCGTTCTTCCTGGGTGATGTTAGAGATAATTGCTAGTGAGGCAGGACAGAGATATACAATTTTTGGTGCCCGCCACAACCAGAAAGACAGACAGCCTGAGGTGCAAGGATGCTCTTAGGAGATTGGTTGATGTACATAGGTCCCTCATTTGAAAAGCATTCTGTCAGGAGAAGGAAATGTCTTCCTGACTTTAAAAAGGAGTTAAGGAGCCACAAATTCAGATGTATATTTCTTGTTCTATTCATGCGTCTCTGTGATATTAAATATGGATTTAATCTCTTCTGATAGCTGCTAAATCTTCAGGTAAGAGTGACACATTACTGTTCTTTACCCAAGGACCTTAGATTTCTGCAGGTAACTCCTGTTAATGCCAATGTTGGATAGTGTTTGACATGTCAGAAAGGTTCCTCCTTACAAACTAAGCTGTTTTAGGAAGGAAGGCTAGTATTTTAAAAATAGGCCTTATTTAGTAGGCTTTCTCCCCCATTTTCACAAATGCATTACTATAAAAAGTAGGTAGGCAGGAGAAATCATTAAATCTAAGAAACAATCCAGGATGGGTTCTCTTGGTGTCCCTTGATTCTGTCCATAAATGATTGTAAATATAAAGTAGCATCTCTTTGCTGTAAATCCCTTGTCACACCTGCAGCTTGCAAGCTGTGAGCAGCACATGAAAACCTGTTAGTGAATGAATCATGTAGATCCTTTCAGTATGAAAGAGGCACTGTGGCACGAGAGGAAAACCTGGTTGGCTTTTCCTTGCCAGGCTCAGGAAATGAGGGTCAGTTCTGTGAGCTGCTGATCGCAGCAGTCAAGGCTAAACAGAGACCTGCAGGAAAGCAGGTGGTGTATGGGACTTACAGGCACTTTTTTTTTCTCAGGTTGTATTACTTTTCTAACCTTTTGCTGAAATATTTGGCAAATATTCCAAAATTCTTCTGATATCCAGCTTAGTTCTTAATATTGCACCTGCAAGGCTGATGTGGTACTAAATTTATCCTTGGCTTTGTGATCACTTCAGCCTGATGCTATTTGGAGTTAGAAGAAGTGATTCAGAGTTTTAATGCGAAGTCCTTCCAGTTGCTTTCTCAACATCCTCTCTTTCGGTTGGGAGCCTCATCAGAATGTCCTCAAACCAGCACTTTTTAATCCCTGTTTTCTTTCGTTTCTGGTTGCATTTGACCTTTAAAGTAATTGCAGTCTGAGTTTAGTTTTCACACCCATTTTTTGACTTCCTTAACTTCAGTTGCTATGCCTGATTTGTGAACTTCGTACAGTTGTAAGAGCAATGTGTGTGTCTTATCTCCAGCAAATAACAAGCAAAGCGCTGAACAGTTCTAGTTCTGGAGCCAAGTGGAGATAGACAGCTGAGGCATGGAGGCTGGGATGGTAGGACTAGCACAGTCAAGCTGTACCTGTCCCCTGCAGGTCCTGATCCTGATGGGGTTTGCAGAAGAGTTTTGAGGGGATCTTAAAGGTTTAGAGAAGAAGTTGGTTTTTAATTGACTTTCTGTTTAAAGGAGAAGAGAGAGGGAAAGCTCAACCACAACAGTTAAGCTGTTATAATGACTTGGTCGTTATACTGACAGCAGCTCATCTTCCCCAGAGTGAGAACATGGATAGAGGGAAGAGGTCATTAGGACTGGTTCGCCCTCCCCTTCTGGGAGGAGCTGGCCTGCTCATGGGCACTTGGCTGTTCACAGCTGGAAGAACTTTACCAGCAAATGACATGCCTTCTATACCTAAATAAGTCCAGAAGGGGGGCATTCATGGAAGGAAGTTGAAGATACTGCAAAGCACATGAATGCTCCTGAGATCATGGCTCTGTTTAACTAAACATGGCTGGAAATTCCCCTATGTAACAGCATGCCAATTAATATGTTGATTTGTTGGGCACAAATATCTCATCCGGAACACTTCTGTTCAGGGAGCTGGTAGTGAAGTCTGAGGCAGTCTTTCTGCAGTGCTCTCCCAGGGCTCCTGGCCAGGCAGATCAGTTTCTGGGGCAGACCCATAGCAGAGAATCATTTTGTAGGGTAGGACCTGTGAGTGATGCTGGAATAGGCAGCCGTGTCATAGAATCATAGAATAGTTAGGGTTGGAAAAGACCTTAAGATCATCTAGTTCCAACCCCCCTGCCATGGGCAG
>JASSUY010033534.1:0-23295 GCA_032466535.1 Forpus xanthops
TTGGGGGAGCCCCCCCCCCCCCCCCCCCCCAGCCCCGGGCACAGTGCGTTGGTTGAGTCACATTTCAGGGGCGCGGGGACCCTGCGGGGGCCCCCCCTCCCCGTTCCCCATCAGCACCAGCACCCATGGGATCGCGACCACCGAGACACCCACCCCCCCCACCCCAAACCCCGTGATGTTTTGGGGGGGGACAGGAGGGGACCCGGCCAAGGCCCCACCCGCCGAGGAAGCAGAGTCATTTAAAAGAGAAAGCAAAGTATATATATATAAATATCTATAAATATCTATAAATACCTTTTAAAACCTTTGTAAAAGTTTGGAGGGGTTTTTAGGTCTGTGCAGGTGGAGGGGGCACAGTGGGCGCTGCCGGGGGGGATGGGGGGGCGGTGGGGGAGGGGGTGCACAGTTTATTATTCTGAAATCTCTTTTTTTGTTGTTGCTGTTGAGGTTTTTGGGGGTTCGGAGCGGGGGGGGGCACCGGGCGGGCCCTGCCCCGGCCCCCCCCCCCCAAGGGAGGGTGGGGGCTGTGGTGCCCCCCCGGCCTCATGGGATGGGGAGGGGATGGGGAGGGGGAGGCTGGCTCCAGAATAAAGTTTATTTATTCTAGTGCCTGGTTTGTCCTTGATGGGGGGGGCTGCAGCACACGCGGGGGTTCTTTGATGCTGGGGGGCATCCCGGGATCCCCCTTTGCTGTCGTCTCCATGGGGTAGAACCCTTTAGGGCCCCCCCCAGCGCTCCGCAGCCTCTCCCATTGCCGCTGCTGTGGTCCTGCCCCTGTGTGCAGGGAACGGCGCTGTCCTGCAGAGTCCCGATGCTTTGTGCTGTGCACAGCTCCGGGGGGGCAGAAGGGATGGGAGCTGTTTGCCTTCCGTTTGTCCATGTTTTTTGTTCCAGCAGCTGCGGGGTGAGGCCCATCCGCTGCCCACAACAGGAACCGGGGGCACCAGGGCAGAGAGCACCGCGGGCGGGCTGAGAACGGCCACAACTCACCGCAGCGATGGCAGCCCCGGGTCCTCTTTACACAGTGAGGTCCCCACGCGGCGGAGGGCCGGGGGCACAGCGCAGCTCCTCCGTGGCCCCCGCTGGTTGCCCCGGGGCCGGTGCCCGCTCCTGGGGCCGGGGGCAGCATCCGGCGCGGGGGGGATGGCCCTTCCGCAGGAGGTGCCCGAGCTCGGCCATGCTGAGCAGCGCCGACACCAACCCCACCACGAAGTAGAAGTGGATGAAGACGGTTTTCTCGGTGGGCCGGGACACGAAGCAGTCGACGCGGTGCGGGCAGGGCCGGCGGCGGCACACGAAGAGCGGCTGCACCCTGAAGCCATAGAGCAGCGCCTGCCCCAGGAGGAAGCCAAGCTCGGCCGCGATGCGGACCACCACGCTGCCCACGTAGAAGGGCTGGAGGCGGCGGGTGCGTTGGCCCTGGGCTCCCCCGTGCCCCGGTTTGGCCGCTTGGTGCATGGCGAAGATGACGAAGAGCGCGGCGGGCGCCGAGAGCACGACGACGTGGAAGACGAGGAAGCGGTAGTGGGAGATGGGGAAGGCGGCGTCGTAGCACACGGGCTTACAGCCCGGCTGCTGCGTGTTGCAGACGAACTCCTCCTGCTCGTCCTCGAAGACGTCGCTGCCCACCGTGGCCAGGACCAGGATGCGGAAGAGGAGCATCACCACCAGCCAGAACCGCCCCACCATGGGTGAGTGCTCCTGCACCGCGTCCAGCAGGGAGCTCAGGAAGCCCCATTCACCCATGGTTACCCTGCGGGAGCGGGGTCAGCTCCAGGGGGATGCTGTGCCCGGGAGGATGGACCCCGCGGCAGTACAGCCCCTCCAGCTCACCCCCATGCCAACCCCGACCACGCAGAACCATAGGATCAACCAGGATGGAAAAGCCCTTTAAGCTCATCCAATCCAACTGTCCCCAGCGCTGCCAAGGCCACCACTGCCCCATGGCACTGAGGACCTCGTCTCTATGGTGTTAACACTCGCAGGGACGGTGACTCCGGCACTGCCCTGGGCAGTTCCAATGCTGAGCACCCTTTGGGGAAGGAATTGCTCCTCAGCTCCATCTGACCCTGCCCTGGTGCAGCTCGAGGCCGTTTCCTCTTGTCCCATCCCTAGTTCCTTGGGAGCAGGCTCCCATCCCTCCCGCCTTCATCCCCAGGCAGTTGTAGGGAGCCATCAGTTCCCCTGAGCCTTCTCTTCTCCATCTGAACCCCCCAGGTCCCTCAGCCCTTCCCCATCACACTGTGCTCCAGGCCCTGCTCCAGTGCCTCAATGTCTCTCTTGCAGTGAGGGCCCAGAACTGCACAGAGGATTCGAGGCATCGCCTGTGCTGCTCACAGGGGGGTGCCCCACAGTGCCCCCCGGGTTCACCCCATCACAAGTCGCTGTGCCCCAGGACTCCCTAGAGATGGGTCCAAGGACCCCGGCCGGGGCCGGACCAGCACTTCCCATCCTCGTGTCCCCCCAAGCTCCCTCCCAGCCCCATCCCTCTGGGGTGAGCCCCGGTACCTGCGGAGGCTGCGGTCCGTGATGTGCCAGCGCGGTTGGCGGCGGCTGTCCAGGGCTGACCGGGACTGTCCGGTCCCTTGTCCGGCCGGGATGGGATAACGGCCCCGCAGCCACGCCTGGACTCCTTTTAAAGAGACAGCAGCCCAGGGGCACCCGGAGGGGAGGGCTCTGCCTGTGGCCTTGCCTGCAGCCGGGCTCTCCCCTGTGGGGCTGGGAGGATGCTCAGGATCAGCCATCCCTGGGCTGAGGGGCTGTGTCCAGGCTGGCAGGGCCATGGTGTTCACAGGATCATAGAATGGTTTGGGTTGGAAAAGACCTGATGCGGATCCAGTTCCAATGCCGTGCCACAGCCAGGGATGCCTCACACTGCTGGGCCATGTCACCCAACCTGGCCATGAGCACTGCCAGGGATGGGGCAGCCACAGCTCCTCTGGGCACCGTGTGCCAGAGCCTCAGCACCTCACAGGGAGGAGCTTCTGCCTTAGATCCAACCTGAACTTCCCGCTTCAGTCTGAACCCGTTATCCCTTGTGCTGTCACTGCAGTCCCTCATGAAGAGCCCTCCCCAGCATCCCTGTAGCCCCCTTCAGACGCTGGAAGCTGCTCTGAGGTCTCCACACAGCTTTTCTCCAGCCCAACGTTCTCAGCCTGACTCCATAAGGGTCCTGCTCCAGCCCCTGAGCATCCTCGTGGCCTCCTCAGGAGTTACTCCATCAGCTCCACGTCCTTCTTACACTGAGGACCTCAGAACTGCTCACAGTGCTGCAGATGGGGTTTCATGGAGCATCCCAGGCTCTGGCATGTGCTGGCAGATGGAGCCACGCCAGTGGTGGGAATCCACTCCCTGGGTAACTGTGGTGCTCCACAAGGAATTCTCCATGGCTCATGCAGGGCAACCGCCAGCAGCCTTTGCCTGTGCCTCAGGTTCCCTTTGCAAAGGGAGCAGAGCCCTGGCCAAAGCAGGGCACCCTTGGTCCTCCTCACCCCTTGGGGGACCTGTGATATCCACAGTGTGCTGATGCCTCAGCTCCCCCTCCAGCAGTGCTCAGCATCCGCAGTGCCCTGGTCAGGATTTGTGCTGTAGACACCGCGGTGCACTCGTGTCCATGTGCACACATCCCATGCACAGGGTGATGCTGGGGTTACGGGAGCAGCAGCACAGCCATGGCCTCACCATTTGCTGTGACAGTCCCAGCAGCCGGTCCCCGGGTGCGCTGGCAGCAAGAGGAGCTGCAAATAGCTCAGCCCCTCAGCAGGGACGCGCCGGAGACACTCTCCAGGGCCTGGCAGTGGAAAATGTGACAGCGCTTTCCACACTTGACTGGGTTCCAACAACGCACCTCGGTGGCACCGATAGCGCCTGCTCCTGGCCCCGATGCTGCAGGGGATGGGGGGCCCCAGGCTCTGGTCCTGAAGCCACACAGTAACCCCCAGATGCTGTCAGGGGTGTGATTCCAGGCTCAAAGGCAGCTTAGCACAAACCCTTTGCTCTGCTGTCAGTGTGAAACCCGAACCACGGCTCACCTGCAGCCGTTGCCCTGAAGCAGGACCTGGGGCAGATGCAGGGTACCACAGGGGTGCTCACGACTGTGGAAACAAGGCAGCAAAGCTGCAGGCTCAGCTGTGGGGACGATGCAGGGTCTGGGAGGTAAGGAATTTCTTCAGGCAGGGTCCAGGGCTTTCCCCCCAGAGCTGCTCCTGCACACCGACCACCTACATCAGCCCCACACATGGAGCTTGACACAAGCTCTGTGGTGGGTATTTCCCTACCAATGCCCAAACTGGCTAAATGAGCCCCAGAAATAACCTCCAAAAGAACAAGTGTGGTTTGATAACAGAGATGAGGCATTTAGAGCACTCCTGGCAGCAGAGTGGAAGCTGATGGCCTCTTGCTCCTGAGAAAGGCAGAGCTTCAAGTGCTCACCACAAAGACAAGCTGTGGCTGCGGAGAGCAGGCACAAGGGATAAGTGAGGCAACAGCAGCTGAGGACAACTCCTTTTTAATGAGCAAAGCCCAAGTAAACCCCCTTTTATTACACAAATATTAAAAAAGACAAAGGACAAGAAAAACACAGAAAGTATTTACAAGGACAGTCAAGAAACCACGACAAGGTAAATACTCTGGAGTAGAATCTGAACGGAAAACCCCAAAGGCTAAAACTCAGCATGGCAGGGGCTGAGCAACTGGGGCTTACACAGACATAAAGGACTAAGAGACACACGAGTGTGGAGTTCTAAACACCTCCCTGCTACATCTCTATCTATGGTTGTGGGCTTAAAAAGCTGATGAATTTTATGAAGGTCTCCTAAAGGGAAGGTTTCTATGCAAGGGGGTACTTAAAAAGGATTTGATCTGTGCTAAAGTATAGCTAACATTAAGACAACAACCCAGCGTCAAAGGATTCCAGCTACTAACAGGAAAGAGGAGGGAAGGGCATCAGCACCAGCTGGGCATGTGGCTCCAGTGTCCCCAAAAAACAGGGAGGTCCTATTTAAACAAACCAAAGCTCTTCAAAGCCAAGAAAAACAGAGATTCACTTACACCAACACATTTAAACTAGCTTTAAACTCAGCGAAAGTACTTCCTAGACCAAGGTAACGATGCTCTTTGGCGAGAGCTTGTCCAGAGCTCTGCTGATGGCTCTGCTGGGGTCAGCACGTTGCAACTCATCAGAACTCAAAACAAGTCATCCTCCTCGGACTCCTCCAGGTATTGGACGGGCTTCTTGAGACGCCCAGGCCTGGCACGGGGCACTGCTGCGATGGGGCTGCCTGCACAAACACTTGGATCAACGGTAAAGCTATCATCGTCCTCTGGCTTGGGTTTCTGGAGAAAAAGGATGGTCAAGAAGTGACTCATGACTCAGCTTGAACACTGAAGGCTCAATTAGCCCCTAACACCCCACTGTGTCAGGGAAAGGGGTGTTTGGGCTGATGAGACCAAACCAACAGCCTGGGGGTAAGCCTGCATGCCCAATCCCGCTCCTTGCCCACTCTTCCCCGCAGCCCTGTGTCTCATACAGGAGGTTCTACCCCTACCACACCTTTCCTGCCACTCTCTATGGTACCCCCTCAGCCCTAACGGGTGGTGGAGCACAAACCTTTGCTGCGACTGATTTGGAAGGCTTGGAGCTAAAATCTGACTCAGAATCCGAATCCGAAATCAAAGCGCTTGGCTGCCTTTTGACAACTTTCCGCCCCTTGGTCTGCACAGGTTTCTTGTCACCCACTGCTCCGGCCTCAGAGTCCAGGGATCCCTCCTTCACTGCTGTCTTGGTAGATTTGGGTGCAGCCTTTTTCTTGGTGAGAATATCCATGATGGATGGCTGGTTATCTGAAACAGAGCGCTGTGTTTAAACCCTTGTTCTGCTGCCTCTCCTTCACAGCCTGTGAGTAACTTCCAACACAAACATGCTCTGCCCTGCAGTGTGAGGCCAGCATACTGGTTGACTAAAAGATCCTTCTTTACCAAGATGATGAGAAATGAAGGGGTTTATCTGCTCAGTTGCACTACGTTTAGAAGACCAAATTAAAAGGTACCCAAAGCAATTTGCAGGTTATTTCAGGTTGAAAAGCCCTGGACTCTCAAGGATGTGTAACCAATCTTACACCTTCAAAAGAAGGAATGAATTTGTTACCTATACCAAACCCTTTCTGGTAGAGCTCTTCCTTACCTATGGTTTTTTAAACAGCATTTGGAAGCCCAGCTCCAAGTTGAGCTGAAATGAGCAGGCCATTTCTGAGTGATAATAGGTTTTCTCAATTTAGGAGCAGAAGAAACAGCTCTTTTGCTGTGAAGTAACATGCTATTTCACTGCTGGGATCAAAACCAGCTCATGATGGGGTATGCAAAACAACTCTCAAAGTCTGACAAAGAGTCTGAGCAGCTAAAAAAAGCCTGAATGAAATGTGGTAGATTTATGGGGTCGAGCTAGCACTAAATAGATCAAGCTACCCCAAAGCAGCTTGTCTTCTTCCTGGGAAGTGAGCTACCACGCTGCTTTCTTCCCAAAAAGACATTGACTGCAAGACGTGAATTCCACTCGGCTTGTTTCTGCCAAGTATTACATAGCACTGGAGGAAGCATTCACTTTTCCTGTTCCCAAACTAAAACTCACTCCCTTCAAGCATGTCTGAGATGAACTCAATCATGATCGGGTTGGAAACAGACTTCTTAAAAAATGACAGCAACCAGGCAACCTTTGCCACAAACCTCAGATCTTTCTGAAATGAAAACTCAAAGTCATTTGAGCCTCGGAATGCCTCAGAATCACTCAGATGGGTTTCCCACAGGAAAAGTAACTGTTTGTCTAGAAAGTTTACTAAGGTAAACTTCTTACCCTTAGTGGCCCCGGCCTTCTTAGCTGCAGCAGGTTTTTTAGCTACAGCCTTGCTGCGAGGCACGGGGACAGAAGGAGCTGCAGCAGTTTGACTCCCGTTTTCATCAGCAACGTCCTGAGCTTGAACTGAATAAAGAAAACAGAAAGCAAGTTTGAAATAGTCAAATTTATCTATAAACATTAGAGCAGAAGACAAATGGTTTAATCCACGTTATCAAAAGAGCACCTATTCAAACTGGATTTATCCCAAATCTAAGTTAGAAATGGACGAGAAGCCCTGTGCCCTGGAACCACCTTGTACCACATGAGTGCACTCTCATGGAGATATAGGTAAATCATGGAGGTTTAGAAGGTCGGGTACTCACCAGGGATAGTGCTTTGCACTGGCTTTTGCTTGGGAGCTTCAGCTGCTTTTCCAGTGATTTGCCTAGAACACAACACCCCAAAGTATTTTACCAATGTGCTAAATAGGTGCATTGAGGAAAACGAGCCATTAATATCTATTGAGCAGTGACACTGGAAGCACAACTAATTTCCAGTCACTGTGCAGAGAATCACTCACTTTGGAGCAGCTCTGGGCTTGGAAGGGGGTTTTTCTTTGGAGTCTGTATCCGATCCACTGTTGCCTTCACTGCTGCCCTGAAAGTTAAACTCCTCATCTGACCTGGAGTGATCTGAATCCGAGCCCGAACTGATTACGGTCTTGACTTTGGCTGGTGAAATGACAGATATATTTTACACATTTGGCAAAACTCAGTTTCCTTTTCATTAATTGTGTTGCAGTCATAAAAAAATAGAGATCTGAATAAACCCAATCAGATATAGAGACTGCCAGTGAGAAGACTCCACATCACAAGTGTATGCCGCACTCACTCACCAACAGCACACTTGATTTGCCAAACATTAGTGTAATTAAAGCAAACGACCTATTTCTCTTGCTGCCCATTTCTGCTTTTCCTCAGAAAGCATTGTGAAAATCTGCTCAAATGGCAGAAATATTTAGTTCTTCTCTCTTGTAAAATAAACAAACCTTTTAAAAATGATTTCTGACTGAGCTCTGAGGCTCTGGGAGCTCTCTGAAGAGCCTGTTCCGATTTTCCCCTTCACAGACCACCCTTCATTTGTGTTGCACTCACCCGCTGCTTGGCGCACCACTCTCTCTCTTTTAGGAGGCACTTCGAAATCAGTCTCTGAATCAGATCCTGAGTCAGACCAAGGGTTTCGTTTCTTCACTTTCTTTAATGGCTTAAATGGTAGCGTGGCCTGTCTCTTACCACCTGAAAAACATTGGAGGCAGGATGAACCAACAGACTTCCACGTGTGCTTCAGGCTCCATAGCTCAAGCTCAATTTAGAGATCCATCGCTAAATTCTGAGGATTCTGGCTTAAAGACTGAAGAGAAACAGCAATCTTACTGTGCCTGTTACCCAGGATCACTTTCACACCTAGTTTTTCCAAGCATAGTGATCCTAGATATTACTCATCACTTTAGGATGAGGTATGATAACCAAATTTACAGCCGTTCCCCTCACTTTCCATTGATGCAATAACACACAAAAGCATTTACCTCGCTCAGTCTTAAGCTTCTGTGCAGGCCTCTGCTTAAGGCCTGCAGGCTCTTTGTCCCCTGATGTGCTTTCTTCTTGATTCTCATCACATTCATTTTTTTCAGTCTGAACATACAAGCAGATATCAAACAGAAAGCAAGTCAGCTCACACAGGAGAGGCAACAGAGGGTAATGCAGAAAGGAGCTGCTTATCTGAGATGCACAAAAGTTGGTGAAACAAATTGTGTGTAAAAAGAATTGCAAGTAAAACAGGACATGATCTGTCCCCAGAGCTGGTGACTACAGTGCAAAATTCAACTGTTAGCAAAACCAGCAACTTTGCCCTCACTCTGAGGGCATTTTTGGTATTGCCTTTGTGTGCTGCTGGTCTGGCTCTGGGGGATGTTGAGGCTGCAGAACTGAACAGGGTGGGTGAAAAACAACAGTGCAGGTTATGTGGAAAAACTGCTTGATGGAAGCATCTGCAGGAAAGGAGCCGTGTCTGGCTCCAGGTCAAAACAGGTGAAGGGCTATTTTAATTTTCTATGTTGCAAATGGCACAATTAGTACTAAGTAAAGGATTCAATTTTACCTCCTCAATATTGAGAACAATAATGGCATGAAGTGGCTGAAAGTATTACTGGAAATGCAGAGGCTGTTCTAGAGAACTGAATTTACAAGCTGTGCTTCCTGCCTGCTAGAGGATTTATAAAATCCCCAAGGCACCTAGGACAACTTTACTTGCATCTACCTTTTAATTTCTAAGCTACCAACCCATCTTTGACACTGTGACATACACTCTTGCCAAAAGATTTCCCTCTAAGCCATTTCCTGATCTGTTAGCAAATCTGTTCTCCTTCAGGCTAAGAAACATCCATTTCCAGTGTTCCCCATGTGTTAGTGTTCTGTCCTTTTCCCTGAATAACTGCTTTATCAGAACAAGTTCAGCTAACAACTTGCATTTCTTTAGGACTGTATTGATGGGGATGTAAAAGAAGATTAAGCAGAATGTTCCTTTTTACCTTAACTTTCTTTTTACTTCTCTTCTCTGCCTCTGCCTTCATTTCTGCAGTTATCCGAGGTATAACCCTTTCGCCATGAGGTGATGGTACTACTTCTGGCAGTTGTGCCTTCTTCATTTTCCCTCCTTTTGCTTTTAAAGGTTTACCAACAAAGCCTGCCATCTCATCCTGCCTTTGCTTGGCTTCCACTGCCTGCAGAGGTGAGTGTGAAATAAGACAACCATGAGAACACAAAAGGAACAATGTACTCCTGAACATCATCACAGACTCTGCAATAGAGCACTCTGTACTTGCTGATACATTTCCCACCACCAGTTTAAATTAAGTTTCCCGCCCAGGAAATCTGCAGATTTGCACATTTGCAAGCAATGATTTAAGCCAGAGATGTAGTTACTTGGGGAGTAAGGAGAGACACAGGCAGTGATAAGGTGCGATGGTGCACAGATGCCTGCCCACAATTCAAAATCTGTTCAGTAATGTCTAGCTCCCCCCTCATCCTCCTTTGTGTTTTGACTCCCTGGCCCAGAGCTGTGGTACTCCTACCCAAGCTAGGAAGGTGAAGAAAGCTTTCATTCTCCTTAGCAAGTGTAAGACATAGGAGTTATTTTTAGTCCCCTTGTTACGACAAAAAAGTCAATAAAGAGCTGATGGCTAAGACTACAAGGGAGCCTGAGCTGAACATTGACATACATCAAGTTCTTCAACAAAGACAGCAAGATCTTCCTTCCACAGATCAGAGGGACTCTTGCACTTCAGGTTCTCCAGCTCCTTTTCCTAAAGGGAATTCCAGTTGACAATAATTAATCCCATTTTAATCCACAATCAAAAAATATGCGATGATGCTTTTACAACGAAAGGAAGCAACATACTTTGCTATCTCTCTGCTTACACAGCTCATCTTTCTTCTCTTTAGTCAGATACCAAAGAGGCATGTTAAGCAGATAGTTGAAGTCCGGTCCAGCACCCGCAGCTGATTCTTTGTCACTCTCTTCCTCCTCCTCTTCTTCTTCCTGAATGTGGATTTAAAACAAACACCGTCAACAAATGCAGTGACATAGAAGGGTAGGGCTGTTGATCAAGTGTGGACTGCATCACAGGTAACTCCATGTGCTTGTGGTTCCTAGACAAAAAGCAACTGGGGCTTCTTCGTCTGAATTAAGAACCTTAAAGACAGGGGCTAGTTGAGATCTATTTGGAGAGGATGACTGGCATTACCTTGTTCTGAGACTCCTTCCAAGCCTTCACTGGATCAGATTCATACCCTCTCTGGATAAGAACTTGAATCAGCTCTTTCTTGGGTTTGTTTTCTGTAAACAGACAGTTCAGTATTGTCGATTAGTGACCACTGCTAATCACTGGGCTGTAGCATCCCATGGTTCTAGCAGCTCAGCATCCTATCGGGCTCTAAAACAGCCTCTCCTTATCGGAGGTGGGACATGTGGAAGAGCCTGAAATAACACCTAAAATGTTCCTATTTAGCAGGTGCTTTGTCAGGTCAGCATTGCTCCAAAACCTGCCAGGAAATCCAGCCAGAGCACTGTAAATATTTTTCTTCTTCATTTCCATACATGCATTTCCTCTGCCCTCACTAGTTTTTGAACTGGGAAAAAGAGGTGCGATGCTATCAAAAAGGCTTCATGGTAATAGGCAGGTGGAGGAAAAAAAAGCCCTGATAGCACTCAAAAGGCTTAGGTGTAGTTTGTACCTCATTAGACATCACCTGGGAAATTTATGCTCTTCAGTGCCCCAGCCAATGGAACTGCTTCAGCTGGAATTTGGTCCTTTTTAAGATATCAGAAGCAATCAACCATGAGACACAAATACAAATGAAACCAGCTCTGTCAGCCTTGGAACTACTTATTACAAAACCCCAAGAAAATGCATTTCAAGGGAATTATTTCTCTTCCTGAGTCAAGTCAGACAGACACAGGCTGTTGGGATTATTGGGCTGCCTTCAGATACAAACCACAAAACATCTTATGACACTTTGACTAGCTGAGTCCTCCAGGAACGCAAGTGAAACACAGACTTGTCTTTTAGACTGAGGTGGAAAAGTTGATTGAAAAATCTGAATGCTGGGAACAAAGATCTGTTTCTTTTCCTAGCTCATGATTCTCAGATGCTGCTAAGTTGAGCATCTCCTGAGTTTGAAATCCCAATCCACTGAGAACATGATTTTGAATACTTTTGCAAAGGTTCACAAAGATAACACATCTTAGGTATGCATTTAAACAGAAAACACTACCTCTCCTTTTAATCCCACCAGTACTTTATCCTTTTTCTGAATCAGAAATACATAGGGATTATAACCAAGCTATTAAAAAAAAGAATTCTATTCTCAAAATAGTGTCAAACACAGCAGGAAAGCTGCACGAGTATCCTGTCTTAATTAATATCTGCATAATGCTCTACAGACCAAGGATACTCTGGGAAGCATTTTCCTCTTGTATGTTACTGGAACAGAAAGATAAGCCCTGGTGTTGTTTGTTAAGAGCCAGTCCGGGACTGAGGGGGTGCTGACAGAAGTCAATGGAGCACCTGGTTCTCCCCATTTCATCAACCAAGTACCCAAGAACAGTACATACCGATGACAATTTTGCCATCTATTTTCTCCAGGATGAACCGAGCCTGGTTGCTCAGCTTTGCAGACTCAGCCCCCAACATTCCAATCAGCCATTCTTTTCTCAAATTGTAATATCGGAGTCTGAGTTCAAAGAACTCTTTAAGAATGTCTTGGGGAGAATCGTACTTCTTGAGAAAGCCGACATGGTCAAAAAGAACCTAGATGGAGGAACACAGGTGTTATGATAAAACCGATTTCCAAGCCCACTGAGAAGTACCTATAACACAGGTGTGATAATGCAATTGAATTATTGGCGGACAGGTTATAAAACCTTCGTGTTGCATTAGGTAGGATTGTAGCTTGCAAGCCCAGCAGCAGAGATAATTTTAGAATATGGAAGTTCTGGAAAGCACACAGTAGGGTGAAGGTTACTCTCATCTTCAAGCTATCTGTAGGATAAACGTCTTGCATCGAGCCTCACACATTGTCAGAATGCAGACATTCAAGCAGCACTGCTGTTGTCACAACAAAGGTTCCTGTAAACTGTGTCATTTTGGATCACTTTGACTCCTTCAGGCAAAACTATACCACTCTGAGCCCATTCCCAAGCCAGCCTCTTGACCTTTTGAAGGTGTATTTAGAAAGCAGATTTAAAGCCAGTAACAGCAGAAAAAAAAATCAAAGTGAATAGGTTACTGCAAAGAGGATTTTTGTTACAGGCAGCTGTCTTCGCAGTCTGAGTTAAATCTATTACATACCATGGAGTTGCATGTTAAACTTGTTTGGAGTTTGAAGACCTTATGCAGCCCTGCTGCTTTAACTTCTGCTAGTTTTTCTTCAGTCATCTTCACTATAAATTTCACTGTTGTATCTGTGTGATATTCTTTATAGTCTGTGATCAGTGGGGGTGTCTTCTCAGTCCCATTCAACATTGGCTCCAGAACCTGCTCCTTGTAAGTCTGAGGAAAGAGTCAAGGTCAGATCCATGTTTTCTGTGGAGATGAAAGGCTCCAAAACGAATAATTTATGTTTTACAGGGCAAACTGTCCATTCCTGGGGCAAATTCACTGTTTATTACCTGCGTCCAAGTTCTGACAGGCAGCTCGGTGATCTCAATGGTTGTAGAATTAAGGATAGACACTTCACCACTTATCACATACTGATTAGGTCCCAGCTCATCTATTGTGCCTTTGAAATTCTTGTAACTAGGAAGCTAAGCAGAGAAAAACACTGGGTTCAGTTTTGTGTTAATGCTTCAGCTTAGAAGCACTTGCTTGAAATGCTCCAATGTGCTGAATGAACTAACAAGTGAGACATTGTTTTTTTAACTCATTATTTACCATTGGCAATGGCTCTTCTCCATCCATCAGGCGACGGATATTGTTCACAACTTCCCTAATATCAAAGTTAGGGATCTTGCAGGACCAGCCAGTCCCAATCCCTTCTGCCCCGTTTATCAGCACCATTGGAATGATAGGCATATACCACTCTGGCTCCACACGTTGATTATCATCATACAGGAACCTCAGGACATGGTCATCCATTGGTGGGAACACCAGCCGTGCTAATGGACTAGAACGGAAAAAAACATTTTAAGCTCAAATTCTCATTATTATCCTCCTCAAATTTATCCCTTTGCTTTCACTCCTATTTCCATATACTCTGCTATGCCTTTCTGTTCTCTGGGATGATTAGAGGCACAGTTTAGTGATGAACTTGTCAGTTCCAGGTTCAGGGTTGGAGTTCATGACAATAAAAGACTTTTCCAACCTAAATGATTCTATGATACCAAGTTTACATATCAGAATCTAGCATCCAACTCTCACTTCAATTGTTGCTTCTGAGTATGCAAGTAGCCCAAAGTTTCAAAGGGAAAAAGTAACTTTATTTTTGAGTCCTGTAACTTGCTGATAATATTTAAAACAGTAAGAAATCTCTGATGCTGACCTGAGCATTGTGAAGATGTATCGAGGACTGGCAGAGTCTTTCCCACCATGCAGCCTTGTGCCAAACTGACCAATAGGCTGTAGCAAGTTGAGGTTGTTACTGCCCACAAAGTTCTGAGCTAAGTTAATAATAGTCATCATCAGTGATGCCTGTAGTAAAGGAAAGTTCAAAGCTAAGAATGCAGAATTCTTCACTGAATGGACAAAGTTAAAGGCAAAATTCACACCAAGATCAAAACTGATACAGAGGATAAACTCCATGAATAAAATACTGGAGGAAACCCACTGAAGGTGCACCCCAAGACCATTTATCTAGGCTGGGTGACTGGATGTAATCCAGTGACTCACAGATACATTGCTATCTTCCTGTCCTTGAAACCTTCAATGAAAGATTCTGTCCGTCTCCAATGGGAAGCTTGCTTTAGTGCTTAACTTCTCCTTACCAAGGTACAAAGGCTATTAATGGCTGCCTAAATCTAGCACAAATAAAGTGTGTTTTTCTTGTTCTACTTTTTGAATAAAACATAGTCCCATGAAAACTAGGTAGGACAGGCAGACTGACCAATCTCAGATTAAATTAATAATGGATATACAGCCATTCCGCTTTGTTTATACTCAAATATCTAATTCTGCTTTAGAGGCATCTTAGCTGTCAAATCAACAGAGGGGCTTTTTTTTGCCCAACCAGTCCAGGTTCTTACTTCACCGTGATGGTATGAGGACATCTCAGCTACAGAACCAGCCAGCTGAGCAACCTTCACCTCCCGCTTATCATTTCGTTTGAAACATGTGAACAGAACTTTTCTTTGACCTGGCTTCAAACCTGTATAGAAAATAAAAGACCTTGTGGTTAGAACATACAACGTGTTTCACTTAGCTTCTGCACTCCAGAGACCAAGAACTACTTAAGCACCTAAAGATTCTGCACCCAGAGAGTAAGGTACTTGCCAACAAATACGACAAAACAGAACAAGGCATTTAATCCAAAGGTCAAAAAACTTGGAGAGCAGAAAACCAACTTCAGAGCTTTGATCCTGAAGACTCAGCAGGTTCACAGAATCTGGTATGACATGACATACACTCATTTATTAAGTTCTGGGGAATGCGCTAGGCAAAATCACCACCTTGAAATAACTTACCATCAACCAGCGATGGGATTGATCTTTCATTATCCGAGTTTGAGAACAGCACTAGCTCCTTGTTGATGAAGTTGTTGTATGTCAGGTAAGTAGTGTTTTTCCCATATAGGTACTCCTAAGAAAAACGGGTGCAAGATTGCCTTAATTTTAACAAGGTCTAATCTGTTGGAAATCACACATGGCTAGTTTCAATAGAATGGAAGCTCCTCATACAACTAGGTAGACACAACTCAAGTGCTGAAATCCTTAGCATGGCCCATGATGTTTGAGAAATAAAGATCTCATACAGTCCTGCTGGAGTTATCATTCCTCTAATGATAAAGTAATTTGGAAGGTTAAGAGTTAAAAATTAAATTAGCTGTTGGACACCTGACAATGAGGCCATGCTGATAAGATGAGAGAAGCAGCTGCTCTGCAAAATCCCAAACCATTTCAACTGTCCCATAATCCAGTGACTGACTCTCCAAATCCAAGCTGCATGCAGCTCTGGTGTGCCAGAATGAAGCTGAGAATAGCCTCAGGGAGAGACAGGAAACCAGTTTACTTATATATGTAAACCTTCTACCTCTGGCAGGCCATGCAGCTTCCGTTGTCTTCTATCCTCCATGAAATTAGTCAGCCACTCCTTTCGCTCTTCTACTTTCTTCTTGCTAAAGGCCTGTGTATTACAAAATGAAAAGTAACTCAAGGTCTGACCCAGGAGAAAACTGCAGCAGAACATGAAGAAAGGCGTTAAAGGAATATTTACTGTTGTGCCTGAAAATATCAATTGGTTTGTAGTGATTAGCTTGTTCTGAGCTATATTTAAACCCCATCATTAAAAGGGTACTCTTGGCCTGAGGTCTGTGGACAGATTTGCTTCTACTGGTTAGACTAAAGCCGTAGCCTTGACAACAAAGAGATTGTCTCAAGCCCAAAGGCCTCAAAGAGCATTTTAAGAAAAATACACAGCACTCCAAGCAGTAAAATACCAAAGGTATTAAGTCAGCAGTTAAATCAAGTGCTAGTTACCAGGGTGATCGCAGCATCATCTTCAGGCCCAGTGTATTTGAAGCCAATTCGATGTTTAGCCATATCTGCGAAGTATTCTTTAGCCTCCTTCGATGTGCTGGTACCCAAACCTGCAGAGACAGCATTAACCTTCATCAATTCTTGCTTAAATCAAGTCGTAGTCCGATGAAATATTTTTGCTATGCCTAGTATCCGTGATACATCATTGAAATGCACAGCATGAAGAGGACTTACTGAAAAGTTACTTTAAAATGAGGTGTAAGGTATCACAAAACATCACAAGAACTGTGGCTTGGATGAGCAGTTGCAAGTTGGACTTTTGGGTTTTGTCTGTAACTCCTGGAGATATCTGAAAGTACCAACTGCAAATTGGGAACAATTCCTCATATCCAGCAGTTGGCAACGTTCTTGTTGGTATTAAGTAATGGGTGACTACTTCCCTTACAGCGCTAACAGTACACAAGGACTGTGCTATGGAAAACAGCACATAAAACTGAGGATAATTGCCTAAGAGGGGTGAAAGAATGGTTACCCATGATACAGTAATTCCACTTTGAGGTTTCATCCACTTGGTGGTTACTATTTCTTTACGTTTGTAACTTATGTTACAGATATTCCTAATCAGCATATCTTGCGAGGGTAGAGACATGGAGGACACCCAGTCCAAAACTCTTTCTGCAAAGGCAGGCCTAACTGAATTTCATGATGAATTCTCTTGCTTGGGTCATTTAATTTTTTACAAACCTTTGTAGTACTTGATTTTCCATGAATTGTAGTTCTGTGTTCTGTTTTTCCATTCTTCAAATTCAGGGATGCTGTAGAAAGCAATTTCTTCTTTGTTTTTAAAGGCCTGCAATTAATAAAGTAACTTGTGAAATGGGAGGCAGATTTTGACCAATGGATTCTTTCATTTGCCTTCCCATCCACCCAACACTTACCTTTATGATAGGAGTAATAAATTCCTCCAGAAAGTTGTGTTTTAGAAGAGATGGCCAGTTGTGATGGATGAAGTTAATCAGCAAACCTTTGATATGTGATCCATCCTGATCCTGATTTAAGACCAAAAAAAGAGGCATTTTATCAGGGACATGCTGGAATTGGCAATTGCTAGATTGATAGCAAGCGATTTGATAATTCCAGTTTACTGGCCTTATTCACATTCACTTCTAACAAGGTGACCATGTGCTGTTTAATCATTGAAAATTAAGAGAGAAAAGGCACATTCTTGGTGAAAAGAAGCATCAGGGACTGGGTCAAGGACCCTGAAACAGCAGACTGAAAGACAGCAACCAGCTATTTGGTGATGCTACTCCCCTTTCTGCTTCATCTGGTTTGTGGCTGAATAGACATTATGACCCACTAAAATAGAGAATGATTAAATAAATACAGAGAATTTGGTACAACGATGGAAGGGGAAGAAAAATGCCATTTTCTTCCTTCTCCCCGTTTTCAGTTTGAGTGAATCTAACCTGATCTGTCATAATCATAATCTTGCCATAGCGAAGAGTGTTTAAAGATTCTCGATCTTCATAGTTCTTTTTATATTGTAAACCCACAATCTTGATGATGTTGTTGATTTCAGCGTTTTCCATAATCTGGAAAAGATCACACAGAACAAAAACTTGTCTTTCAGACTTAAAACACAGCTCTCAAGAAGACTAAAACGATCCATAAACTGTTGACTGAGCTCTGTCTTGTCAGTGGTTTTTTGCTGTTTACAAACTTATTTCTAAGCTGAAGCCTAGTGCTTAAATTATTATATATAATTCCAAATATTTCACAGTCTACAACACAAGCACTATTTCTTTATGAAAAATGCTGAACAGGACTTAATATTCCTACTTAACCAGCAAGGCAGGCTGCAGATGAGACTAAATTCAGGTGTTTAAGACACCGCTCTTTCGAGATCCAGGTTATATTGACTCATTACACTAATGTGCCTTCTGACATGCAGACTGTAACAATTTACAACTCACCTGTTTGTGAGAAGCTTCTCTGACATTGAGTATTTTCCCACGAAGTGGAAATACTCCATATTTGTCTCTACCAACCACTCCCAGACCAGAGACAGCCAGGGTTTTGGCTGAGTCTCCCTCTGTCAGGATAAGTGTACAGTCCAAAGAATTCTTGCTGCCTAAAGAGAAAAAAAACCAGGATGATTTCCTAAGTAAGTGAAATCAAAGCCTGAGTGCTCAAACTGGATGAGAATATCTTCCAACACATACAGGTTTTGTTGCACTGCATGTAGTAAATGGGGATAAACACAGTAAATGGGACTGCAAAGTGGGGATAAACTATAATTACAGGTTCTGTCTTCTTTTTTTTTCATTCTTCCATTTGTCTAATGAACAAGTTTTAATTGTTTTTGAAGGAATTGGTTACAAAGGATGCAAAACACTTACCAGCATCGTTGGCATCATCCAGCTTAGGAACACCCTTAATCTTCGTGTGTTTCACAGCTGAACATTTCTTATTCAGCAGGTTCTGAGCTTTGAATTTTACCCAGTTTAGGATACTTTCAACAATGCCACAGGCAATTGCCTGCAAGACAAAAAACAACCCTGAACAACTGGAAAAGCCTTAATGATGGAATCTTTAAGGTATATATACTTTAGTTCGTGACAGTACTTCAAAAGTATGTATTTGCTACTTTAAACATAAACTGGAGTTTACAGACATCTTGATTGCGTATGCCAATACTTACACCCTTAATAAATTTTTCACTCAGTTTACAGGTTGAGCCAAAGTTCTTTGCCTGCAGAGTCATGTTCTCCTTCGTCTGAGAGTCAAAAGTTGGGTTCTCAATTAAGGCATTCACGAAAATCCACATGTGGTTCTTCACCTGGAGTTAAATACAACAAGCACCACAGGTTACACGGGCTTCTCTCAGTGACAGCAGTCAGTGCGTTCTGACAATGGCCTGTCAGAACCACACAGCGAGGAAAAGTCATTATCACTATATGGTTTGGAATTTTCTTAGATGTCCTGAAAGAATTTAGGACAGCTAATGAACATTCCTGAACAATACTTCAATGATTTGGGATGTCAGGGAACCAACAGCTCTCAGCCTAATAGGGATTACCTAACAGATACTGGGGTTTAGTGCAGCTACACTGACTTACAGTGTTCTGTAATCAGAACGCATCAGCCAAACAAAGAGAAGATTGTTAGTTGGCTTAAACTGGACAACACTCCTATAATTAGCAGATTTTTACATATATTGTCTGTACAGTAGAAATATGCATTAATTAATGTAGTAATGAACTAAACTGTAGTTACAATGTGCAATAGTGCTAGAGTTGTGCTTCCCACTGGGGACACTGTACCTGAAAAGGCTTCACTCCAACTCCGTTCTTGTTCTTCTTTTTCACAACTTCAATGACTTTAGTCACAAGCTGGTCAGCTATGTAATCAACGTGCCTGCCACCCTAAGGGAAAAGGGGACCAGAGACCCGATGGTAATTCCATTTAAAAAAAGAAATCTATTTCAAACTTTATGCATAGCTTTTGCAACATGAAGCAGCTAAGTCTTGTTCACTAACATACATGCGTTTGAAATAGCTAATGACAAAGAACATGGCATTAGCCTGACTGAATAAACCAAAGAGTTACCTTTGTAGTGGCAATGCTGTTGACAAAGCTAACTTGCTGGAAGCCTTTTTCACTCAAAGTCAAACACACTTCCCACCGAGAATTTACTTCCTCGTGGACAACCCTAAGCGCGTTACCGGTTTCATCTACTTTGTCCTTCAGATAGAGGTCCACGTAACTGCGGAATCCTTTCACCTGCACACAGATGTAAGCAGACAGCTCCTTTATAACAGCTCCCATAAATACTTAATTCTTATCCTCCTGAAAAGCGGGTAGAGAAACCACTCAGGCAGATTTTCCACTTACTATGTGTAATGACATAAATTGCTTCAACAAAACCTCACTGTTTAAATGTCATGAGAAATGCAGATGTTATCATTTCTGTTAAATGCTCACTTACAGGCAGCCTCTGTCCATTTAGGAAAACTTTGACATCCTTCGTGGATCCAGCAATATCATATGCTCTTCGAGACATCAGTGCTACAATGTCTTTATCGAGGATTGTCATTTTGAACTTTGACAGATCAGGTTGGAAGGTGACACACGTGTAATCTTCTCCATCAAAATATTTCAGTTTCATTTCACCAGCCTTCCCCATGTTGTTGGTCCAAGTCTGACAAAAGGAGCTTTGGTAAGTAGCAAGTCTAACGCACACAAGCCACTAAAGCTTTGTTTTTAAAAGCAGAAAGCCAATTTGCAAGTTTTAGGTATTTTCAACTGAACACCCCCCCCCCCCCATTGGTTAAAAACTAGATTCTGGTTATGTCTGCTCACTTCCTTATTCGTTTTAACCTTATTTTGTAGTACAGTAACTGTGGCCTAAATTTATTCTAATCACAGTGCTCTGAATGCAAGTTACACCTGGATTTTTGAAACAAAAAAATTAGGGTCTTAATGGAAAATCTTGGGTATAATCTTCCTGAAATAAGAAGGGTTCATACCTGTCTGAACAGCTTTTTGTATTCACGACAGGCAGTTTCCACAGTGAATTTTGTGCTAAATATGTTGCACAGTTTGGCTCCATAACCATTTCGCCCACCTGGAATTGGAAGGAAAACAGATTCGTGTTATTACCTTTGGTCAAAAGCATCTCAAAGAATTCCAGACTAACAGGAGCTCAGCTGCTTCAGCACAAAGAACAACCGGCAATAAGCAACAATACCCTACAAACTCAGTATGTGACTATAAACCCACATTTAATTACAATTAGCACTCAAAGAGAATTTTCCATGTTTGTACTGTTATTAATATACAGCATGAAGATATCTCTCTGGTGGACTCCAAACACCATTTTCAGTTGCATCAAGGGCCCCCTTCCCTATATCATTTTGGTTTACACACTTTTAACCATCAGGCTGCCCATATATTAACACATATTTGAGGGTCTTCCCTACCTGTGACTTTCTTTTCATTGTCATCGTAGTTGCTGGATGTTAGCAGCTGTCCAAAGATAAGGGCAGGCACATAGACCTTCTCCACTTTATGTTCAACAACTGGAATGCCTTTCCCATTGTTCCATACGCTGATTGTGTTATTTTCTCTAGGTAGAGGAAAAAAGTGTGTTTTTAAGGCTGCAAATGACTGAGCTATGAAACAAGTGCCACTCAAAAGCTCTGGGGAAAGGCCACCATTTCATCAAGAGCAAAACTCTACCGAGCAAGTGCAGAAACTGCCAGCAGAGGGAGAACAAGTCAACCAAAAAAAACACTTCGGCTCCAAAGATACCTTCTATGAAATGGACCACTACACAGAGAAATCCTCCGTTTGTGCTCAGTGACAGAACACAAAGGTTGAGAGGAAGAGAATGGCCACAATACATAACAAACACAATGCAGCCATTTCACAAGCCAGCACTCTAAGAGACCAAGGCAAAGAAAAAGCCTTTCACAAGAGTTGAATTACTAGTCTAATTTGGATTGACCTCATGGCAGAGACCACCGCCACCACCATAACCAGCTTAAACAACATCCATGTGAGAAAATATAATACACTCAGGTTGGGAAAGCAATGAACAGAAACAAAGCAAAACTTACACATCAATTGTAACTTTAATGCATGTCATGTTTTTATCCCTCTGCTTGTTGTCTGCAGCATTGACTAGAATGGAAAGATTATTGTTATCATATTGCATTGTCAAGCAAGACAAAGCTATTAAGTGATAATGTGTCTTCAGCAGAACGAATGCAAAAACTCAATACAATGTTATTAACAATCATCTTGGCATGCAAATATGTTGCAAGTTAAAAGATGAGTTAACATAAACAACTTAGCATAAATGGGAGAATTTTGGGCTGAATTACATCAGTTTTGTGACAGTGTGCCATCATCCCACAAACAACATCCCTTACTAACAACTAATGGAAGGACTTTAGTATCCAATATCTCCAAGCACAAACCACACACCCTGCAACCACCACCCATCAAACTGTGCTACTGGTATTAGCTGGTCTACAAGGCAACCAGATAAAAGTAGCCTTGCGTTTCTTAGCTGTTTATTAGACATTCAGCACCCATCAATCAACCATCAACCACTGACTCAACAGACGGGTCTCCTTACCTAGAATCTCATCAAAGATCTTGTACAAGCCAGGCACAAAGGTCACATCTCTGCAGTTGAGGCCCACGTCCTCATCAAAAACCCACATTTGCTGAAAAGAAGGCAAGAAACATATGAATCCCATGGAACACCTCCACTCGTGTGTCCTGGGCTTGCAAAGCAGGCGTTTTGTACTTTATAAACCAATGCTTTGTGCTTTATAAGCAGATGCGAACGATTTCCCTTGCGCACCGAGAAGCTCGGGCGGCTAAGCCCCAACCCCGCACCTGGGTGACCATCTCCACGGAGCCGATGTAGGTGTCGGGCCGGAGCAGGATGTGCTCCAGCTGCGTCTTCTTCTGGTAGATGTGCTCCACCGAAAGCGTCTTCTTGACGCCATCGGCCTTGTTCACGCGGAGGTTCCCGTCCGCGGGCTGCTCGGGGTGGGAGAGAGCGGCAGTGAGTGAGGGGCAGCGGGATCCGGAGGGATCGGAGGTGGGAGGGTTGGAGTGAGCCCAGGAGGGGGGACCGCGACACGGAGGCAAGAGAGGGAAGGACCCGGGGGATCTGAGGGGACCGGGGACGGGGACAGACCGCGAGGGGCCCGGCGGGAGCGGAGGGAAGCGCGGCGGACGCCGAAGCTGTGCGGGGAAGGGGCTCCCCGGGGCGGGAGGGGGTCGCGGGGCGCCGCACGCACCCTGAGAGGCATCGGGGACTCCTGGAGCTCCATGATGGCGACAGAGAGCGGCTCAGCGCAGCGATGGCGGCCACAACCGCCCGAGGGCTTTCAAACCTCCGTTTAGCCCGCCGAAACCTCCGCCAATCACCGCCCGCGGCCCTCCTGCGGTCAGCCAATCGCAGAGGGAAGGCGGTGACATGGGCGGTGCCCCAGCGCTCCCCTCTGGCCAGTCAGAAACGAGCAGCGCGTTCAAACCAGCCACTCAGAAGGGAGAGTTGCGGGACTGGCAGAGGAATCAGCCAATAGGAGGGCGAGGATGCTGGAGGCTCAGCCTGCCCCGGTGCCGGTGCCGGTGCCGGTGCCGGTGCCGGTGCCGGTGCCGGTGCCGGTGCCGGTGCCGGTGCCGGTGCCGGT